>NNCF01137546.1:12767-29256 GCA_002313205.1 Laupala kohalensis
TAACGTATGTTTTATTAATCAGCATTTCAGTGCTTACCTACGAGAACCATTATCAAGATGTGCTCTAGACAAAAAACAAATATATAACAATGTGTTTAGAGTGTTTCACATGGGAACTTGTATTTAAATATGTTCCTGAAATATTGCGTGTTTTGTATTGTATGATGTGGTATTAACTGTTATTTATGACTGAATCATTATGTTTATGGTTCTTTGTAAGTATGTATCATGTTTATTATACTCCATTATTGAATTCCATTATTAGATGTTTATTAGTTTTATTATACGTCCATTATCTGATTTTGTAGCGTCTGGTACATATATTTGTTTTGTCTAGAACACATCTTGACAAGGGTTATCATAGGTAAGGACAGAAACGTTAATGAATTTATAAAATAGTTAACTATTTTCATTTGCTTTTTTTCCCTTGTCGTTTAGGAAGGTCTTCCATTTCGCCTAAAAGGACTCCATTTCGTGAATGTGGTTCCGTTCATGGACAAAAAGATGGCAATGATGAAGCCATATATCAAGAAGGAAATTTCTAGAGTAATATGTTTCATGCGTTTTATAATATAAAGTATTTTTATACGTTTATTTTTTATACATTATTCTGATGGACTCTTATTTTGTGAATTAAAAACATTATAAATTTATATTTTTGTTTGATAAGAATTGAAAGATACGTTTTCTCGCAGTTTTTGTTAAATTATACTTTTTAAATGCCGCGAAATGCATGAAAATTTTAAAGTTATTGCGTTCCTATTTTTATTAGCTATATTTCTGTTGTTTTTAAGCAGTTTGTTTAAAAACATCTTTAAAAATTACTCCCATCACCTCGCACGCAGAGTCAATTCTGCTGCATTTCGGAAATATCCTTCAGATATACTCTAACTCCCCATTCACACTTTTTATCCTTAACACACTTCTTCTCACAGCATTATCAATTTCATTCCTTCTTCTACATCTAAAAAGTTAAATTATTCTCTTCCCTTCATTTACATACTCCATTTCCAGTTTTAATGAGAGCCTAAGTCGCCGGTTTCCGGCGGACATGACGCTCGTAATTTTTAAGATGCAGGAGTCATTGCATAAAAAACACCATGAGACCATCCACGAAGAGCACCGTCATGGTGGAGGCGTAGATCGTTGACTGCCAAAACACAACGTTCATTTTGCTCTGAAGAAGGCCACGGTATGATGGCCGAAACGTTGGTAGTTTTATCTACGAAAACGCTGTTTCTACCAGACGAACAAGTTCATACTGACTCCGGACGCGGAAGCCTACGTTTATAATTCGTAACTGGTTTGGTCGGCATCGAGACTCTGGGCGGTTAATAGTTTGACCGGTTAATTCGGGGTTCCCGTGAAAAAACGGATTTTTGATAATAATAATAATAATAATAAAAATAAAAAAGTGCCTACAATTTCAGAATCCGGTTAAGTGGGATCCACTGTATGGGTTACGTGTTAAGGCCACTTTCAAACTGTAACGAGAATAGCTCTGCGACAAAACCTTTTGAGGATGGAAAGCACGAAGACTAATAAAAGGACTACAGCCATTAGAAATAAACATATTTATATGTGATTAAAACATAACGTCTTGCCGAAATTATAAAAGAAAATAAATGCATATTTTGAGATTGACAATTACAAAATATCTTCAAACAGACTGTACTCTAAATTGAAATTATTTGACATTAAAAACTTCTAACCATACGTTACAAATGTGTTATTAATCAGATTATTTTAAATAGGCACATTAGTTGAACTATAAAGTGCTTCTTATTAACTTTATAAAACCCGAGGTAAAATTGAATGATATATGGTAGATCAGAATCGTCAGTCTACTAGTTCTTTTATTGATAAAACATCATACTTCACACGTCCCACTTCATCGATGACTACAAATCTCATTAGTTTGTATTATTTTACAGATACATGTTCATACAGAAGGTTTAGAAAGTCTTTTTAAGCATGTTTCACAAGATATATTTCCAGAAGACTATGGAGGTTCTGCGTCACCTTTCATGGAACAATACGGTAAGAAGTGTCCGAATAGAAATTGAAGAATATTTTACATCCAATGGAATCTGTCACATTCTTAACATACACAAAATTTCTCTTACTATTAATTTCCTTTCGCCATCAAAACAGTGAATTATTTACATTAAATGCCATTTTCTCTTACTATTAATTTCCTTTCGTCATCAAAACAGTGAATTATTTACATTAAATGCCATTTTCTCTTACTATTAATTTCCTATCGCCATCAAAACAGTGAATTATTTACATTATATGCCATTCTATTTTTATCTATTAAAAGAGTATTATTTTTTGTCATTTCCCCGTCACAGTTGGGGAAAACTCGATAGTGTATTCATTACATCACACTAATTACATTACCTAATAATCCTAACATTTAAAATTATATGTGAATCTCTCGGAGTATCAGCTAATTACAGAGTATATAATATATTCCTAAACATATTTTATTACTGGAATATTGTAAGATTCATTCGCGACTCATTCCCGGCAGCGAAAATGTACTAAATGAGATACACGTTGATGGTTACTATAGAATCAATGGTAATACTCCAGGCTGTTATTTTGATTGTTCATTTTATTAACTTATACAATTCAGCAAGGTTTTAAAATGCAAAAACTCGCTATAAGATAAATACGAATTACCGATAAACGTACCGTCAATTCCTAATTCTACTTAAATTTGAATAAGTGATGAATTTTTAAATATTGTTTCGATGCTATCCATGAACTACGTAGTTTCTTGAGCGTCATTACCCAAATTTTACATCATTAACAATTTACTTTTAGGATTCTCCCAATTTGGTTTTAAAAATCTAGAACTATTTGAAATCCATATTTTTTATCTTGTTTTCCCCCATTCTTTTTAAGTATCGGAAATTTTCACATTTTTCAGCTCCTTAATACTTGCAATCCCATCTAACATGTTGTACATCCTCTCGTTCCTTTGTGCACTAAAACATACATTCTTTAATTTGTTGTACCCAATAAGTGTTGAAATTACCTTGCGATGTTAGAAACCTCACTGATGTTTCTCTTGGTGAGAACCGTTTCCGCTTTTCTCTACAAATTAGAAAAGAGATTGATAGTAATTAAATCTTCCATCTGGTTCAGCATTCCAACTTATCTCTCATTAGAGTTGTAACTTTGGAATTAATTTGTTTTCTCAAATTAAGTAAACATATTTAAGAGCCGATCTAGACCGTAATCAAGGTGGAGCTGAATTTTATAAATATTATTGTAAATATTATGAATATTATAACGATTTAGTATTGTAATATAACATATCAATTCATCAAATAGATAATTTACAATTCATTAAATTTGTTAAAGGATAAAGATGCATTTTATCTATTTCAATATTATCTGTTGAAAGTTCAGGCCAAATGAGGGGGGCGGGCTATAGCCCTTCTAACCCCACCCCTGTCGTAAATCTGCCACAGAACATTAACAATGTGGAAAGTATTGATGTAAGTTTTGGAAAGTGGAACATCTTACTCGTGTTTCAGAAAGCGTGCTGCCGAGACTTCTCGCCAATCGTGAATACTTCGAGGCAGAAGAGCAAAGAGTTGTGGATGAAACCAAACGCCAAGGAAGATCCCGCACAGTTGACGAGCTCTTTGGAGTTGAAGGAACATTCAAGAAACTGGAGATCGTCTAAAGCAAAATTGAACTTCTATTTGTAAATTCTGTCTTCATCTCTATCTTTCCCTACAACGACTCACTTAATCAGGCCACATATTTTGTCTGTTTACGACTTCCGCATATCACCGAAATAACCTTTCAAATCCGTTACTCCAACTACATTGGGACGTTTGTGGCGCACTCCCTGAGCTGGTGGTCGGAAAGAGAACGTCGTGGTAGAGTTGGATACAAAAGATAACAAAGTCAATCTAAGTATTATTATTGTCAATCTAAGTATTATTATTGCCACTTAAGGATTATAAGCATTTAAGAACCCTTCTTAACTGGTCTGGTTGGAACAGAGACCCCAACCGGTTACCCGTTACTGGTTAATACGAGGTTCCCGATTTTCATTCAAAAAGAGTCTACGATTTCATCTGGTTACAATGAATAAACAAGCATAGCAGACGTCATCGCAACCGATTTTGTTGTGCTCTCATTGCAGCCAATTTTGCGTGTGTACATACATCAACAAACAGAGAAAAAATTAAACTACGAAAGTATATAAACTTTGAAAACGTAATGGGTGTATTTATGTAGAGAGAGAAAAACTGTTCCACGGGATCAACCGGTTGATGCAAGATCAATACATGCAGAAAAAAAGTGTAGTAGAAAAAGATAAATTACTCCAAATTGAAAAATTATATTGCATATAAAGCCTTCTACAATCTATCAATTTTAAAATAATTAATTGCTTACCCCTATTTCTCCAGCAAGTCAAGTCCTTACATCCACATTTAATTCAACGCAATTAATACCACTAAACTCCAGTGCTCCCTTCTCTACCTCCCTTAAGTAGTTACGAAATAAGTTCAGAAATAGTTATATTTAATCAATGTCTGTTGATTACAGAAGATTCTAAACCCCGAGCTCTTCATGAATATCTTCTCATTTTTTGTAATTGTACAACTGGAGAAATATTTTGTCGAGCATTAAAATTATTTCTAGAAACACCCCAACACAATATAACGACCAACTTAATAGAAAGTATTGTCCGGCTCATTGAAAACTACAGCTTTAAAAATGATTTACGATTCGACTGGCTCGATATTTAAAAGTATTTCAAGGAACTTTTAAAATGTGCTCTTTATCTAGAAAAGGAATTATTTTTGTATTTCAATCCAGTATAATCTTATCGTCAACGTTTCTTATTCTTACAAATATCTGTAAATGTGAAAGTCTAAAATTACAATCTTATGATTACAGTCGATTCCTAATCAATGGGAATTAAATAAAGAAAAAGGATTTTTTTTCGAATTTTGTTTAAAATTCTGCTTATATACCTCCTTGACCTGACTATATTCCTCTGATGTAATTGTGACATGAAGAATTTAAAACCAGCAATCAAATGAAACTTGATAGTAGCTAGAATTACAGGCTAAACAATATAGGAATTCAATGACATTGAATATTTTAATTTCATGCTAATTAATTTTACCTCTCTTACAACCGACTTTTAATTTTCCGCTTCCTTCCAGAATTTTTTCCAGTGTAGTATTTGTAAATGGGTAATGTAGCTAATGAAGCTTATCTACATGGTGCGATAGGAGTTAGAAGTTGGGTGGTAGGTCATTGTTAGTAGGTGGGCCGGGTAGCTGGGTTTACAAACAACTTGCCCCAAGTGGAGGGGTTAGTAGAAGTGGATAGTAAGAGTTAGAGATAGTGATACAATGAGTAGTAGGACGTCGACGAACCCTAAAGCCAAAAAGAAAAAAAAGATTAGGAGGAGGAGGATAGAGGAAGGAGGGTTCGCTTTTCAGTAATCACAGCTAAAGCAAGTGAAACATAAATGTCAAAAACTAAAAAAAAATCTGGCCCAACCGGGAATTGAACCCGGAATGACGTGGTAAAGAACACAAACGCTAGCACCTGAGCCTCCAGAGGGGCATTTCCTGAATGAACACAAAAAGAAGACATTCGAAAAATAATGAGTAACGATAAAGTTCTGAAACGAGTGTGATACAATTCGTAACGATAAGATGAACGTTATTGAATATGGAGAGTTCCAACTCACAATAATCTGAGAGAATATGAAAGATAAGAATAGACAAGAATTGGGATGATTTTAGTAGATTTTAAGGGTAGCAGAAAATACATCCTTTCGGAAAACCTTGTTGAAGTTGGAATGATAACACAACAATCCGTAGCTAGTCTTGATAACTTCCATAAAATAACATTACTTCATACTAAAGAGTTCATATCTTTGATAATACAGCACTTTTAAAGTAGTCGTATTATACGATTGTGATAACTTTCGATCCGCTGAAAATAACGACAGGCCGGGAATCGAACTCGGGACTCCTACATTGATCGCAGGGATTTTAACCAATACCCGTTCGCCTTCCACGACTGCACACCATTACCACTCAGACCTAAGACTCATCCCCATACAAGAGATAATTGAACCATACGGCACACAATGCTGTGAGCAGTTAATTACCGGTTTTACACGTACTTACATTTTATGGTTTCTTAAGCATAAATTTCTTCCGTGTACCCAACACGCGGAGAAGACATGTGACAACTTTCAGTCAGGTGAAAATGGCGACGAGCCGGGAATTGAACCCGGGGCTCCTGTGTTGATCGTAGGTGTGTTAATTACTACACCATCCGTTCGCTTTCCACAGCTGTACACTACTTCCACCCAAACCTAAGACTTGAGACACATCCCCAGACAGGAGATAGTTGAACCAGGCGGAGCACTATTCAGTGTGCGCTTCATGACCTGTTTTACTCGTACTTACGTGTTGAAGTTCGCTATGCACATTATGTCATTTAATACTTTTGTTATCATTTATCTCAAATTTTGGTTGCACATTACGATTATTAATCTCGAATTTTGCTCCATCTGCGATTCATATTGGAATAATAAATTGATAACAGTATTTGTTTTTAAAAATTATAAGTATTATGTCATTGTCCTTGGACCCTTGATCGGAATTGATGGAATTGTCCCTTGCTTATTTCCGGAGAGTTAGTTTATTGCAGTTTACATGATCATACGCAGTTTGCTACTGCTTTTTTGACATGAAAAAATTAATTTATTTATTATCTAAATTATTTTTTTGTCTTGAAAAACCCTATAACGTTGTATAATTCAAAATATGATTAAATATTTTTCCAACCTCTTGGTGCTTTGAGCAGAGTGTTTAGTGAAGAGAGGTTTCAGTTTATGGCAATTAAGCGCCTCTTGCGTACAAACTATGAAGCGGACGAGGGAACGGTTGAAGCTGATAATTAATGATTCCAGTAGATTCTGCGAACTATTCAAATAACGTTTTCAACTCAATAGCGACCTCTAGATCCCTCAAGCATCTCGATTTGTGGAACACGAGGTGTCTAGAGATTTCTACAGGGAATGAAAATGAATTTCTACAAATAGAGAGAAATTCTACGAAATGTTTCTAATTTCAATTTCTGTTGATTGACAAGAAAAGCTCACGAAAAAAAATTTAATGTGATAAAACAGTGTAAATGTTTTCAGGACCATTGTTGCAATTGAGGTTTGTTGCAAGTGCAACTTGCAAAGTATGGTAAGTATACTCGAAGACATGTAACTTTGCCAATATGGCTGCCTAACACAAAATACCAACTTCTGCGAATTTAAGTAATTCAAAATGACTCGTCGAAAAGCCCCTCTGGTAGCTCAGGGGCTAGCATGATTGCTTGTCACTGAGTCACTATGGGTACAATTTCCGGACGGTACAGAAAAAAATGTATAGCTCTTCACTTAACTCATGTTGTTGTGACAATCCAAAAAGGGAACCCCCTTTCTTCTGTCCACCTCGTACTACTGCTAGTATCACTGACTCTCACTGTTATCGTGACTAACTACTCATTATGTTTAATACTAACATGTCATAGTTTAGCGTTGGAGCGCCGAAACGTTAAATCCGCCTCTGCCCTAGGGTCCTTGACGGGAATGGATGGGATGGTCCCTTGCATTTTTCTGGACAGTAACTTATTATTAGTTTATTTCCCCCTTCCCTCTCGGTCATACGCAGATTTTTACTGCCTTCTTGACAATGAAATATCTTATCCCAAATAATTTAGTTTTTATCCCAAATAATGAAAGCAATCTCACGTGAAAGTTACTAGATTTTGTAAAATTTCAAATAATCAGAGCTGAAACTTCGCGACTAATTCATCCACAAAGTTAAAAATGGAATTCAAGAAAAGAACCTCTAGTATTATCTCCCACAATCATTGCTTCACCACGAATAAAGTAATTTCCATCAAAGAAAAAGCAATGTGTAAAGGCCATTTGCTGTATTACATTGCCTAATATCACTCATCCGCAGCGCAGGTCAATAAAAGGTAATCTCTTGTAACACACGCTTCCTTCCGTGATTCATTAACACACAAACACATGGAAAACACAACCAACAATAAGTTTCAGCTCTCGTTATACAGAGAGGTTTAGAGAAAAGCAGATTTTCATTTAGCGAAATCTGCTTTAGATTACCTATGCTTTCAGATAAATAAATCATAGTTGGGCATCTTGGCTCTATTATAATTAAGAATAATACAAGAAAAATATCGCTTTATATTATGTCGATAACTGATCCTAAATAAGGATAATGAAGTAAATAGAGTGTTTTGTCCCTCAATTGACTTATGAGCCAGTCAGTCTAAATGACTCATAATTAGAGTAGTTGACACATTTTCTTTCAGCGAAAATTTGTTTAAATATTAATAATTTGAACGTTAAAGTACTTCATAAAAACTCATATATTTCTCAGAAGTGCGTGTCCTAAGCGTCACACAGGTAACGTACGATAATTGATCCAATGCTGCCACTATAAAGGGAAATATTTTTCTCATTAACTTCTCTCAAGAGCGTGTATGATTTTTTTATTTCTGTATAGTCATTTAATAAATATTACACTTAATCAATATTTGCAGAGATAAATTGTGTTTACACCCGAATTCAATTACATATATTTAAATTCTGTTAATTATTTTATTTATTAAAACTTTACCAGATAGAAATGAAGAACGCTATACAAATTCAATGCTTGTTATGTGATAACAATTTGGAAAAGAAATATTTCAATAATACGTATAGAAAAATATATTGTATATTAATGGATCTCGTCGCTGCTGCGGAAGGCCTAATATCGAAACAACTACGTGAAATTTGTGTGTTCTTCTTTCTGTTCCTCATTAATTTGAAGACATTAATTAAACCATTAATTCTTTAAGTCATATCTCGCACTTAATATATTATCTTTAAAATATTCTTCTCACTCACTAAAGAACAAAGTAACACACAAAAATTTCTTCAATTTTTAAAATCCCTTTGTCATTACCTCACTCCCGGAAATAGGTACCCCTACTTTTCATGAATGGTACAAAAGTATACACAAAGTTATAGAAAAAATTTTACAATAAAACTATTCTCGACGAAATGCCACAAAATTAAAAGTCCGGAAGCAAAAATCATTCAGTAATGTCCAATATGCGCACCATACTACCACCCAGAAAGGATACACACCTGTAATAATTTTTTAGCAATTATATTGATATCATTGCAACACCTCTTCACTCAGTATTATTTTGCACATCATAAAACTTACGTTTCTCATTTACTATCTAACAGTTTTATTCTAAACTAAAATCACAACACTGTCCCCATTACCTTTCCCATAATACTTTTATGAAAAGAATTTTTTAATAAACTGTTCATGTAAACTTTATAAAGATGCATAAAGTAAATAAATGTACCCTTTATATATTTGTCCCAAGACATATGCCCTGGAAGACATCCGTCCGCAAGATGTTTTGGAAATTGGAATGTTTCTCAAATAAGTGTGATGTTTGAATTAAAAATCGTATGAAGGGACAAAGAAAGCATTTCTAGGCATGTTTTATTCTGGTCATGTCAATTATCTACTAGTTTTATAATTTCTCCGACTGAACTACTAAGAGAAGGGGTATTATTCGTAAGAGATTCTATTGATTATGTTATTGCATCAAAAAGTATCCATTACGCAAATGTGTCTGATTTTTTAGAAAACATGTAAAAACCATTATGAAGCTTTTAATCGATTTTTTTTTCGAAAAAAAAATCCTTCTTATGAAACAGTATTTGAAGAACTATTAACGTAGGAGAGTATCTACATGAAACCTCGATGACATTTATGTGAGAAAATTCTAGTTCCTTGCAAATTTTCTCAAATTGTTTCTTTTGATTGTATCTCTCAACAATTCAAATCCTTAAACCGTAAGTAACAATTTGAAAGTTTTTGATTTGCTTCTTTGATGACCTAATGAGAGATCTAGCAACCTTTTGGGTAACAATTATAAACATTGAATTTCCTCTAAATACACCAATGATAATCTTTTTGTTCATAATTTATATTCTCACTTTACCAAAAGCGACAATGTACTAATAAACATAAACAAGACACATTTTAGATAAGCAGATAATCCTATTCGCTAATTCACACTCCACACAAATTACGATTACGTGACATTTACTGACTTGGAAGTTACGAAATTCATTCAAGGAATTATATTTGAAAGTAGAATTAAATGTTTAAAGTTTGAAACTGAATATTCAAGAGTAAGTACGTGATAAAGTAAAAACGTTTGCACCAAATATCTAGTAAATTGGACATGATATCGTAATGTTGTACCACACTAATGGGAAAAAAAATCGATCCAAGAAGAATATCGAAAAAAAATGAGAAGTGAAAGTGTAGTTTCATCAAGTCATATACGAAAAACTAAGACACTCTAGCTCTATCACAAGATCGTAGAAAATATATTATCGGTACGCGAGAATCCATTCTTTATAAATACTTCCATTTCATTCTCTTCATAAGACAAAACAATTTTTTTCAATCCAATTGTTCGCAAAATGTTCATAGCATTAAATACGGAAACGTATCAATCGGTAAATTGAAGGCCTGGTCGGGAAATGACAAATCGTAGAATACACAGGATATACACTTTCAAGGTTTATGATCTTGACTCGAATAACTTGCATCACCTGATAACCGATAAACAATCTAAATTGTAGGTACTGACATGTAATATAGCGTCGTTCTAAATATTGGTGAATGGTTTTGAAATTTACATTAACAAGAAAAAATATTTATACAAATGAAAAGGAGATGAAAGATCGAATTTGAAGGTATTGTATGGCCTTTAATAGCGGTAAAAGGATAAAAGAGTGAATACTCTAAGTTTGCATATAGAAATGTAAGATATTAATATTTTTCCTTATTTTGTTCGTTACAAGAAATATGGTTTGGGAGACATCCGTCAACAAGATGTGGATGTTGATCCTTGTATGTGGAGTATTGGATCACGGCATCGGGTACGCACACTGGTTCCACCTTCTACCTGGACATGCAGAACTTCTGTTCCCCCATCATCTCATTCACAAGATAAAAGTAGCAGATGAAAAAAGAGCTAGAGGACCTATACTCGTGCTGGGTGTATCCTCCACTGCTCTGCACCCGTTCATGGCTGCACCGTCTGTACCCGTGTTTGTAGGTACAGACCCACGACATCTGGCCAGAGCATTACCTCCTGGTCCCACCTATGGCCAGCGTGCAGGTGCAGCTTCTCTTGTAGTATTGCTTTTGGGTCACCGTGGAACAGATGCCGTGCAGACAGCTATGAAAATGATTCTAGATATACGCACCTGCTCACTTTGGGCAACGGACTCTCATCTGTTGGTGATAAAAGAGGAGCCCTTTGAACCAAACATGGTTGAAGACTTTGCATCTGCATTGGCCCCAATCCACGCATCTTCCTCCGTTTGGGAATGGCATCTGGAAGGATCATTCCATAGAGTTCACCTCCAGTATCCTCCGGCTGCAAAGGTACAGTTGCAGTACATGGGATGGCCCTGTATAGAAACTTTCCGAAATCCTCAAGGAAAGTTTGTGGTTGACAATGGAGATGCCACAATGGCAGAAGAAATAGCCAGAAGAGTTCCCGAACTGAATAAGGCACTTTGTGTGGACTGTGAACCAAAAGGTTTAGGGACCCGTTTCCCGAACGGATCCTACTCAGGACATTTGGCAGACATGGCAGATGGATTGACTGTAATGTTTAGTTACGGTTCTGCGCTTGTTCCGTTTTTCGAACCAATTGCAGAGTACTCTTACCCTCATGAAAATGACAATACGTGTTTGGAAGTTGGAACGGCGCTTCCTTTATCTTTTTTAGAACTAATAATTAATATATACTCCATGGAAGTGTACATTCTCTTATGCGTTACATTTATAACGTTTTCTGTCGTAGTTTATTTAGCCAAGGAATATAGAAGACATTCTATAACACATTTCGTATTAATAGTTTTCAAGACACTGGAAGATTTATTGAGTGGTTTCTTTTCTCTACGAGTTAAACGCTTTTCATATCTGTGGGTAACGTTATCATTTTGTTCCCTCGTTATATCAAGTGCGTTCTTGGGTTCTATGACCAGTCATTTGTCTACTGTTGAATACCACAAAGAAGTAAACACATTGAAGGAAGTGCTGAATGGTTTAGATAAGGTGGCCCTTCACTCGTCACTAGGACCCACGTACTGCAATGAATCGTTCTCTGAAATGGGGAAAGAACTGCACAAGAAATGTGAACTTCTTGATGACTCAGAGAGTTTCTTCACCGTCAGACGGAAAATTGTGCGCGGGGAAAAGTATGGTTTGTTGACAACAAGTTCCTTCACAGAAATGTACATCAGATTGCCCGAATTACGTTTGAATGGACTGAAGAGAATCCGTAAGGTTCCCCAATGTCTATTGCAACCCTCTTATTCATCATTCGCGTTGAAGAAGGATATCAAGTATTCTTCCAAAATCAACCAAGTAATTCTGAGAATTGTTCAGTCAGGACTTTGGAGAAAATTCGCACAGGAAAGTAGAGATAGTTTTGTGATAAAGCATGGAGGTACATTTGGGCACATTAAGAGTAAAAGTTTTTATAGAGTGAAGCCTTTGATGATGAGTGATCTGTATTATGGTTTCGTGTTATGGTTTATAGCTCTCGCATTTTCCCTCGTAGTATTTGGAATGGAATACCTAAAATGGAAGATAATGGATTAGGTCCTCTTCGGCGATGTTAAATAGGAACGTGGAGTGGATTATGTCCGTCCGTGCGTATCTCAACGTTTTAAAATACACTGTATGTCGAAAATTATGAGATGATTTGAGAGAAGAGAAATATGAGAAACCAGCCTGAAAGGCCAGGTTAAAATTACAACAGACAGGGACTCGAAACCGAGGGTTGCCGCTCTGGCCGCAGGTGTGCTGACTGCCGCATCATCCATCTCGACTCCTTAGTCCATGCACACCTTACCTATTTCGGTCGACTGTGTACAGGTTAAGGTGTCGATATGGTTGGTGCAGTGAACAGCACACCTGCGGACAGAGCAGAAGGTCCAGGATTCGAGACCCTGTCCGTCACAATTCTCATCTCGCTGTAGACAACCCAATCACTCCTCCACGAACGTTCTGAGTTGAAATTTTGAAAACGTATTAAGTTAGTACAGTGTTTCAGTAAATTTAAGAGTTCAGTATTGTAATGTATTTCGCGTGCATAATTTAATACATTAGAATTATAATCAGTAATATTTTAATAATAATGAACAATTACAGCCCAATGCAAAAAAGGGGGACAAGAACTAATCACAGAATATTACATTAATTTACGGATTAAATGAAAAGAAAACATAAGTTGACGTTTCTTCATATCATTCTATTAATCTGATTTTCCACAATTTTCAATAATAATAATTTGTATGTAGTGTTTGTTTTTTGTTTTGGTTTTCTTCCGTTGATGTCAATGAAGAAATGAAAAATTCTTATTAACAACATACCAATGTATCGACCTTCTTTATTTTGGCCTTCTTGAGGGGCACAACAAAGTTGTGGTTCTTTCAACATTCAGAAAATTAAAGGATTTAAAAATCTCAGTTTGCACAATAGCACTGTAACAAACTCTCACCTAGTTCAATCTTGCACAATATTTAATGACTGCGAATTTTAGTGGGTTGGAGTTGGAATCCCCGTTACTTGTAAAGTATTTTAAAAGTGCCAAAGCTGTAACATTAATAAAGCCTGGTATTTATCACACGAGTTACCTAGTAAACCACCGGCTAGTCATTATCAAGTAATGATCGACACACTGTAACACACACATACAGTTAAATTTATAACAAAACTTGACAGTGTACTTTTTCGCATTAGAGCTGCGTCGGTCGAATTTTCGCTTCCGATGCTTCAGGAAGCTGCACCGTTTCATTAAAATTCTAGTAAAATCTAAACTATTCGTCGAAATTTAATGATTGAATGTCGTTTTCTATCTTCATTAAATGCGCAAAACGTTAAATCTATTAAATTTGATGATGATTGATATTTTTCCTTCTTGAATTATTCTCTTAAATTGAAGTATTTAAGTATTAGGTTTATATTTTTAATAACTTTTTATGGATAATGTAGGTTCACTTTTGCAGACAGACACATGCTGTCGGAGACTTTCTTGCAGAAGTCTTTAGGGTAAATAATATCGGCATTCATAGTTGTCCCCTATCTGCAATCGTTTAGGAAAAGTAAGTGAATATCAGTCACTTTTTCCAATTTCATCGACTTTTCTTGCAAGAAATCATTTTCATCTTTCTTACCAGGTTTTTTAAAGTTAGCCTATGTTCATCCTAGGCACCTGAACTATCTTCTTGTCACGTTCAATCACAATCGATTCTGTGGATTGGTCGTGATCAGGTAGCAGACAGACAGAGAGGCTTTCGCGTTCCGCATTTATATATTAGTATGGATAAATAAATAAATAAATAATCGCCGAGTTTAGACTCATTTCGAAATATTTATTTTAACACACCGATAAATTCTTATGTAAACAATAAATTAGGGAATTAACAGCTGTTTTGTATACAATTAATCTGGACAGTTCAGTAGATCGTAATTGTCTTCTCCTGAATTGAGTATGGCATGACACTCAAATCTAGAAATTTTAATTGTAACGAATTTTTGCTTCATAATTACACCGTTTCATTCAACAAACAAAAGAAAATTTAATGAGTTTATGAACTTTGCATGAAGTATTCACAATATCTGTTGTCATACGTTCATAAATATTGTGAAGAATCCATATGACGGTCATTCATCATTTTAAAATATGCTCAATAAAAAAAATTGTCGAAATTGTATTTTAAGTAAGATGAAATAAATGTATATATTGCTTATTGATCCCTCAATCATAAATTTCCATCTATGGAATTCAAATGAATATTTGCTTCAAGTAAAAATCCAACTTTATAAATTGCAAAGAGACTTAAACATTAATTGTAAATCTTGGCGATGAAAATCATTAAATACAGACACAGCAAAAACTTTTGAAATACAATTTCAACGACAATACATACAAAGTATATAATTTACTCCTATTTATTAGTTTAATTGAAGTAAAATATATCATTGTCCCTCATGTTACGAGCCAAACGCTCGTAATTATTTAACTTCAAGAAAGTACACGTGTAAACATACGTACAGAAGTTTCAATATATAAATGTTCCTTGATTCACATTAACACTATGAATCTATAAGTGCTCTTTAACTATCATAAACATTTTTTATATTTATAAGTGCTCTTTGGATACACAAGTACTCTTTGAAAGTTATAGAAGTTCCAAGAAGATTATAGAAGTTCCATTAAATAAAATTTCAGAACGCTCTCCAGATAAACACTCTGTGCAACGAGTTAATGACCACGCCGTTAGCACTGTATAAAGGGAAACGTTCAACCCACAGTACCGGCAGCCATGAACTCAGGCGACACGACGTCACTCCGTTACTCGGGATGTCTTCATTTCAAGTGAAATAACGTCACACCTCTCGTCTACTCTACGACAGTCATGAACTCAGGTGGCACGACGTCACTCTGCTACTAAACAATTCCAAATATTTTTTGGAAGTGACAATGTTACTTTGCTACTCTACGGCTTCATCGTGACTAAACACTTGGAAACTCTACTTCAATGGCAGTGCAACATAAACTATCGTCGAGATGCTGAACACATCAACTTATACTTCTTTTTAAGTTTCAGTATATCATCGACCGTCAACATTTCCAATCATCGCCTGCTCTTCAACAAGTCACAGCCGACAACTGGAGTCAGCAATCTACATCAGCTAAGACCATGGCATAAAATGTAACCATGGCATTACACGAGGAACGTGTAACTGTTTATAACTTTCATATTTATTACGTTATCTCGCTCAATTCTTGCATTTAGTAAGTTGACAACTATTCTTAACAATCCGTAGTAGCATTTTTATCAAATTTGGCTCAGCTTTCAAAACAATATGTACATAGCACGTTTCTAATCTTCAATAGCTGTGTCATTTCTTTAAGTTGCTCTATACATTATGTTTATTTAATATCATTTAAGGGGTAAAGAGAACAAAAACTTGTTCTCTAGCGGGGAGTTTTTCTTATATGCACCATATTGGTCATATTTCAATTTTGCTTATAATCAACATTCATGTAATTCTGTTTTAACAATGTATTTTGGGGGAATTATTTAAGGGATATATTTTTGTATGAACCTAAACTGGTCATACTTCATACGTAGTTATTTTCTATGTAATTCTGTGTAAAATCATATCCGGGGAAATTAGTTGTAAAATACAACTAATATAAAGCTTGTAGACAGGGGGCATCTACATGTATTTCAGCATATGTATTTCTAAGAACAAACCAATGTATATATGTATATAGGTTAAGTAGA
>NNCF01137549.1:0-10378 GCA_002313205.1 Laupala kohalensis
TTATGTGCTTACTCCATTATTCTATCACGCTAGAACTAGAAAATTTGTTTCAAGCCTAAGTAGTGTCTGAAAGATGTATTCCCTCCTCCAACTAAAAGAAAACATAACTCACCCCCTTTATAAACGTCTGAGTATGATTTTTTGAGAACGCCTTTTACTATCGCAAGAATGTAGGATGTCGAAAAGGCGCGAAAAAAAATCACTTAGGCACCGGAGAGATTCGAACTCCCGATCTTCTGTTTACTAGACAGGTGCTTTAACCAACTAAGCTACGGCGCCAGTTGAATGTTTATGTTAGCGAATGTACTATAATTTTTAAAATAGGTTTTGCATGTACATTACTGAAATATCTGTTCTTATTGGTACTTTACCTTGCATTCTGCCAAAGCTGTACTTTGGGAGACCTGTGTGATTAAAGTAGGTAATCCAAGTGAACTATTTTCGCTATGAATGAAGTAGGTACATGCAGTATATACAGCTTGACCTGCTAACCAATTGCCCAAGTAGTTATGATATCGACCACATAAAGCGTTGTTGTACATTTAATTGACGAAGCTCCACATAGATGGTGCTACTTTACTTATCTATCCTGTTGTCGGGGTAACGTACTTTTGTAGAAAATTCTGTGTTAACGAAAGGAGAAATGTAAGGTGTATCAACAGAGTTAACTATTAGCATAAATGTGATTAAACGAATCCGTGAATGACAGGGTCGGAATTTGCATGTTTTCCCTGAACGCGATTGTGAATCAATTATTCATGCGAAATGTATTCGAACAAGTTGAGAAATTTATGGACTGATAAATATAAATTAGATAACTTTGACAAACTATTTCATTCGTAGGTGAACCTCAGTGGAAGAGCATTCGACTGCAGTTCCCTTCAATCATTTTATTCGCTCAATGACAGCTATTGAGTAAATAGTTATGTCAGAAAGGAAACATATCAGTGAGATAAAACATACTTTTTTGTTAGAACTCAATTCTATAGATTTTGTCTTTTTCTTATTAATAGAAAAAGTTTCCTCATTGCCCGAAAATATAGGACACATTTCATTGTGTTATTTTCTATATTATATTTGAGATACAAGTGATAGTTTCTTAATGTCAATTCCACTGGCAAAAACTTGGAANTCTTTTTTGTTAGAACTCAATTCTATAGATTTTTTCTTTTTCTTATTAATAGAAAAAGTTTCCTCATTGCCCGAAAATATATGACACATTTCATTGTGTTATTTTCTATATTATATTTGAGATACAAGTGATAGTTTCTTAATGTCAATTCCACTGGCAAAAACTTGGAAATTTATGTTTATTGTCTCAGTTGTTAAATGCTTAAGCTAAAGTCCGGTGACCAGATATGGTGATGGAGAAATTCCGCCAATCGATCCCAAGTTTCAAGTCATTCCAATTGTAGGCAACGTTATGCGGATTTGAGTATGATGATAAATTAATGGGTTGATCAATATAAAACAGTTCACATTGAGACATTATTTCACTCGGAGGTAAGCATTTGACTGCAGATCAAGAGGTCCTTGCTTCAAGTCCGGGTTCCCCCTTCAAACATTTTTATTTGCATTATGATAGCTATAGGGAAAACATACCAATGAGATAACATTTACTTTTCTGTTAGTACGTAATTCTGAAGATTTTTGCTTTGTCCCTTTCGTAGAATAACTTTCTTCCTTGACCGAAAATAGTAGAAACATTTTATTGTGTTATTTTCTATATTATATATGTGACACACAAGATAGTATTTTAATGTCGATTCCACTGGATACTTGGAAATTTATTTACGAACAGTTGCCTTAGGGGTTTTACCCATAAGCCTAAGTCCAGTGGCCATTGATGGTGATCTAGTTATTCCGCAATTCGACCCCAATTTTCAAGTTATTCCGCCACAAAATACTGAACACCCTTGTTGAAAATCTTAGATTGTGTCCTTCCCAAATATTGTGTTTCATTCACATAGATCTCACTCAATTCCTCTTGCTTAAATCCTTATAGCAAAATTTACTGCAATCCAAAATTCCTCATATATCCCAAGATATTCACATTTATAAAAAGTAGGGTTATCATACATTGGGGCCTTACTTCTTTCAGATTTGTTCTTAAGAAAATTCCTTCCACGGGGGTTATTTCCTTCTGTACTTTACCCTGACACCAATTTTCAAGTTATTATGTCAGAAAATAGTGAACACCTATTTTGAAAATCCTAGATTGTGTCCTTTCCATTTTTGGTTTGCCATTCAAATTGATCCCAGTCCATTCTTCTTGCTTAATTCATTTGCACTTAATATACTGGACTCCAAAATTCCTAATATATCCGATGATATTCACGTTCACAAAAGTGGGCTTTCTGTGCATTGGGGGGTAAAACTTCTTTCAAATTTATTTTTAAGAAAATTCCTTTGAAAGGGGTCATTGCAGTCTCCAGTAATTTATCATGGAAGAAATTAAAAATTGGTGTCAGGCTAAAGCAGAGTCTGAAATGAACCCCAGTAAAACGAAATTTCCTCAAGAACAAATATAAAAGAAGTTTTAACCCCCGATGTAATGGAAACATAACTCTAACATTTGATAAACGTGTGAGTATGGATTTTTGAGAACTCCTATATCTATCACATGAATTTAGGATGTTCTAAGCGGCAAAAAAGTAAAAATAAGGCACAGGGGGGATTCGAACTCCCGATCTCCTGTTTACGAGACAGGCGCTTTAACCAACTAAGCCACGGTGCCAGTTCAATGAATTGCTAATTAACAAGGGTAAATAACATTGGCAAATTTTACATTTCTGTAAATTTTGCCATAAAGAGATAAGCAAGAGGAATCGAGATCAACTTGAATGAAAAACAATAATTGAGAAAGGACAATATCTAGGATATTTAACTAGTTTGTATTATAAATTTAGAAATGTATTTTGCATGTACATTACTGAAATATCTGCTTTTATTTTTACTATACCTTGCATTCTGCCAAAACTATAAATAGGGAGACATGTTTAATTGTGGAAGGTAATCGAAGTGAACTATTTTCGCTATGAATGAAGAAGGTACATGCAGAATATACAGCTTGACCTGCTAACCAATTGACCAAGTACTTATAATACCGACCACTCGTAGCGTAGTTGTACATTTAATTGACGAAACTCCACATAGATGGAGCCACCACACTTATCCCTCCTGTAGTCAGGATTGTACCTTCCTGTTGTCGGGAAGGTTTATGCAGAAGCTTGACCTGCTAACCAATTGACCAAGTAATTGTGATACCGACCCCACGGAGCGTGGTTGTATATTTAATTGACGAAACGTCACATAGATGGAGGCACCACACTTATCCCTCCTGTAGTCAGGATTGTACCTTCCTGTTGTCGGGAAGGTACATGCAGAATATACAGCTTGACCTGCTAACCAATTGACCAAGTAATTGTGATACCGACCCCACGGAGCGTGGTTGTATATTTAATTGACGAAACGTCACATAGATGGAGCCACCACACTTATCCCTCCTGTAGTCAGGATTGTACCTTCCTGTTGTCGGGAAGGTACATGCAGAATATACAGCTTGACCTGCTAACCAATTGACCAAGTAATTGTGATACCGACCCCACGGAGCGTGGTTGTACATTTAATTGACGAAACGTCACATAGATGGAGCCACCACACTTATCCCTCCTGTAGTCAGGATTGTACCTTCCTGTTGTCGGGAAGGTACATGCAGAATATACAGCTTGACCTGCTAACCAATTGACCAAGTAATTGTGATACCGACCCCACGGAGCGTGGTTGTACATTTAATTGACGAAACGTCACATAGATGGAGCCACCACACTTATCCCTCCTGTAGTCAGGATTGTACCTTCCTGTTGTCGGGAAGGTACATGCAGAATATACAGCTTGACCTGCTAACCAATTGACCAAGTAATTGTGATACCGACCCCACGGAGCGTGGTTGTACATTTAATTGACGAAACGTCACATAGATGGAGCCACCACACTTATCCCTCCTGTAGTCAGGATTGTACCTTCCTGTTGTCGGGAAGGTACATGCAGAATATACAGCTTGACCTGCTAACCAATTGACCAAGTAATTGTGATACCGACCCCTCGAAGCGTGGTTGTACATTTAATGCACTAAACCCCACATAGATGGTGCCATCCCACTTATCCCTCCTGTTGTAAGGATTACGTACGTTTTTAGAAAATTCCGTGTTAACATAAGACGAAGAAATGTAAGGTGTATCAATTGAGTTAACTATTATCATAAATGTGATACTATGATCCGTGGATAACTCGGTCGGAATTTGCAAGTTTTCTTTGAAGGCGATTACGAAAGACTATTCCTTGCCAAATGTATTCGAACAAGATGATAAATGTTTGGATTGATAAATATATAACTGTAAACTTGAATCATTTTATTACTCGGGGGTGTAGCTCAGCGGTAGAGCATTCGACTGCAGATCGAGAGGTCCCTGGTTCAAATCCGGGCGCCCCCTTTAAACATTTTTTGTCTGAAATATGATAGCACTTGGGAAAATAGTTATATAAGAAAAAAGAACAGCAGTGAGATAACAAACGTTTTTGATAGGACGTAATTCAAAAGATTGTTTGTTTGTCCGTTTAGTAGAATCAGGAACATCACTTAACATTTGATACATTTACAAATTTTGGAAATTTCAATGTGCCTAAAGGTCTAGTGAAAATATCATTTACTAAACTATCTGTAGACATGTACAAAATGTTAATTACATTTTTATTAATCTGTTCTTTTTAAGGATACTACGCTTCTCATGAATGTTTCGTGCGTTTCGAATATCCATTGTGCACAGTCTTTTTCTTGGCACTTTATTAATCATGTTACGTCGAATGAAAATGGGAGACGGGACCGGGGTAAAGTTTCGGGGAAAAAGTTTCGGTGTAATAATATTTCTGTGAAAAACCTTTCGCCACTAGACGAGCTCTGTATCTTGAAATTTCACCTTTTTCGTTACGCTTAATCTTAGAAACCCACTTACACTCAACAATATTCTTGTTGGAAGGTTAGTCCATAAGTACCCAAAAGCTTCATTAGATTTCAAAGATGCCATTTCAGCGTCCTTGGCTTCTTGCCATTCACGAGCACGAGGGCCAGATAAGGCCTCAGAAACAGAATTGGGTTCCATCTCATGCAAAGCACAGAGATAAGTAACAAAGTCTGGAAAAAGTTTTGGTTGTCTATTTCTTACCGGATAGCGGCGACTAGATTGATGATCCGGAGTAGAAACGTCACCAGTTTCGCTGGATCCTACATCCGAAGGGTTGTAGTCTTCAGGATCATCATTCTCATTAGGATCAGCACTCTCAAAGTCGGTTTCACCAGTCAGAAAGCCGTCGTTATTATCAGTGACTGCGTCTTCAATTTCAGGGTAACGAGTTTCTATTTCTTCAGGATCATCGGTAGATACGTCTCGACCGGTTCCTCTCCATTGTGAGAAGTTGAGTCACTTCGAGCTGCTGAGGCCTCTTCGACGAATGTCACGTTACTATGAAAGGTCACGAGTTTCTTTATCAAAGAGTCGGTACCCTTTCCTGTTCTCACCGTACCTCACAAAAACCATTCGCTTGGCCTTAGGATCGAGTTTCTTGGAGCCGTGAGTAGTGTGGGCGTACGCGACGCAACCCAACACTTTCGGAGAGGACAGGTCTGGTTTCAACCCAGACCATTTTTCATGTGGAGTGACACCCTCCAGACGCTTTGTCGGTGAAACATTCATCAACCGTACAGCCGTGTTAGCACATTCAACCCAAAGACGGGGATCCATGTTGCCCAGCATCGAAAACAATTTGTTCCTGATTGTGCCATTTGTCCTTTCAGCCAAACCACTGTGCCGGTTCGTAGGGACAAGTGGTTTCATGCTTAATTCCTTCTTTCTTAAGGAAATTTTCAAAAGCATTACTTGTGTACTCACCACCGCCATCATCAGGTCTGAGGACTCGGATGTCTCGGCCACATTCATTCTTCACGAGAGCCTTGAACTCTTTGAATTCTTCCATTACTTCACTCTTGCGTTCNCTTTGTTCCTGATTGTGCCATTTGTCCTTTCAGCCAAACCATTGTGCCGGTTCGTAGGGACAAGTGGTTTCATGCTTAATTCCTTCTTTCTTAAGGAAATTTTCAAAAGCATAACTTGTGTACTCACCACCGCCATCATCAGGTCTGAGGACTCGGATGTCTCGGCCACATTCATTCTTCACGAGAGCCTTGAACTCTTTGAATTCTTCCATTACTTCACTCTTGCGTTCCATGAAGTAAATGAACACTTTCCGTGTAGCACCGTCAATGAATGTAACATAGAAACGATCTCCCCCAAAAGAGTTCACTTGAAATGGTCCGGCGACGTCTTTTACAACCAAATCTAGCTTACTTTGGTTCAAATGTTCGTCCTTATTGATGACAAAGTGTCTTCGGCTGCTTACCAACTATGCAGTCTACACAAGGTTGGGAATCCTTCTGGGAATAGTTCACACCACAGCCACGCTATCACGCAACAGTTTCATGTCCCAGACGTAGATGCCAAATCCTTTCAAATTATCAGAGACCGCGGCTATACAAAAATTCTTTCCAAATTTCACCTTCTGACTTCGTTGTTTTTGTTTCGATCAACTATCACATCCAAACAGTAGACACCATCGACGTTAGTAACAGTGGCTGTAAACCTCTCCATCATCCAGGACTCCACACTGATTTGCATCAAACGTAAATGAATATCCCTTTTTGAGTGAGTTGGCTCAAAGACAGCAAGTTTACTGAAAGTCCCGGCACAAAAACATTAGAAATTTGGAAGACCTTGTCGCCAACAACGTCGATCGGAAAACTGCCCGATCCACCACTGGGAAACGATTGTCCATTCGCAACGGAAATTGAAATTCCCTTTTTTCCCTCAGAAAANTATCAGAGACCGCGGCTATACAAAAACATTAGAAATTTGGAAGACCTTGTCGCCAACAACGTCGATCGGAAAACTGCCCGATCCAAACGATTGTCCATTCGCAACGGAAATTGAAATTCCCTTTTCTCCCTCAGAAAAGTCCATCAACAAACTTTTGTTCCCGCACAAATGTCGATTTATCAGTGTTCGAAAAGCGGTAAACAGCGCCTTTTCTAATCGCGATTTCTCCGATTTGTCTGGATTTTTCTTTTTCTGGGAAGAATCCCCTGAAATATCAGCCGCGTCCTTATCCTTCTCAGGACAATTCCGGCGGAAATGACCATCCTGCTTACACTTCCAACAATTGGGGATTAAATGTTTGTTGTTTTTCTTTTTGGCGATCGTCAATAAAGCTTTCCCTTCTTTCTTGTTCCACTTGCCTTGCAAGAGCATATCTTTGACAAAATAAGATGAAAAATTTTCATGAACTTTAGTGCTACTTTCTATTGCCATCACCCTAGGGTCATACTTACTAGGAAGAAACCTAGTAAAGAGCCCGGGTAAAACTAAGGAGAGTGGAGTGCAGGGAATTGAATTTCTGGGACAGCTGCGCAAGGTACGTTGAAAGCACGAAAATGAAAAGGCTGCACCTAAGGAAGGTGATTGCAACCTGGACTAGCTATCAAATGAAGCCGACGCTAACATCGTCATTTCTGCACAACTGTCGAAGTAATAACTATAAAAAGAATTGGTGTACCACATTACTAGTAACCATAAAGACAATGCGCCGATAAAGCGGACAGATAACATCGTACATGAATAGTGAAAGAGGGAACAGGCTGATCCAGAATCTCGTGCCAAGAATCTAGGCATCAAATGTGAAATTTCCAGTAAGAAACAGAATTCGAAGCTCACAAACTATTTACACTTTCTCAAGCAAAAACTAAAGGCAAAAGGTTCTCGTGTCGCCGGGTACCAAAAAAGCTATGTGCGTAAAACACAAAATGGAACATTTTTTTAAAAAGGAGGAATTCGATAGTTTAATAGGAAATGACGGTGATCCACAAGTAAACACGCAGATGAGAAAAGATGATCGGGGAAATTTTTGCACTCCAAAATTCCTAATATATTCAAATTTATAAAAAGTGGGGTCAAAATTCATCGGGGGGAATAACTTCTTTCAGATATGTTCTTAAGAAAATTCCTTCCACAGGGGTATGTGCATTCAACTCTCGTGTTGCAAAATGTCAGCAAATGGCGTTTCCTACCTGCAGCTTGCACAAGAGCCTCCACTTTGGGTATCGGCTGATTCAAAGGCCACTGCGATTTGTCCGTTTGGAAATCTTGCTTTCCGCTGGAAACCGGCCGTTGCAACAGGGATCCGCCAGACTTCGCGGTCTTTCTTACAGCGTCCGGTGATAAACTCAAGATGAACTGCAATGGAAAAAAGAAAGCGGTCAAGTTTAAGGTGTTCAATGTATAAATGCACGAGCCACGGCGCACAGGTGGACCGAGGAAGGGTATCGGGTGCTCTTCTCCACTCCCGCTGGCTATGGGGTTGGCGTGCATGCCCGTCGGGGCCGGAACAAATCCGGAACTTTTCACACGAATGTCCCAGTTCATATCGCTGTGACTACTGAAAATACTTCTATCCAGTTCCTACTCCTCCTAGTATCAATAACACTTAACTATTACTAACCACTTCTCCAAACCCCTCACGTGGACCAAGTTGTTGATAAACCCAAACCAGCCTACCACCCAACTCCGAACTCCTATCGCTACATGTAGATAAGCTTCAATGGCACGCCACATTTCCCATTCACAAATACTACACTACTAATACTAATAACCGTCAAAATTGTTCCTCTCGCGATATCTGCATCTGGGATAATGCTTTAGGTCCTGGAGAAAGATTTGGACATTTTGGACCTGGGATTCTAGGGACCTAGGACACAAAGGTCCGTTTTGTTGAACACATGTCTCATACAAAGTTTCCATCATAGTCATAACAGTATTACTGTAAGGTTCCTGGCAGATTGCTTGTAGATTACAATCACCAATTCTGTTAGAATATGAAAAAAGAAAATAATAATAATAATAAAGAAGCATAGCGAGGGTCTGAGTCGAGAAAACCCAGAAGTGTGCGTGCAGCGCGGGGCGTGGAAATGGACCCCACAATATATATTATTATTTGGGGGTGGTTATAACAAAAGAATTGTCTTGGGTATGGAACATTCCAGAAAACACCCCAACCTCATTTTTTAAAATTCGAATGAAAATATTAAGTTTACGTAAGAGTTAATTAAGAGGATGCTGTGTGCAGTAATGCCGTACTTTCGTGATTAATTTATATTTTTCGTGGGAGGGGAAAGTGATGGGTACGAAACTTTAATTATAATTAAAAATGCGAGAATTTTATTCGCCTTTTTAGGATAGAGAAAATTTTAACTTTACAAGGACTAGAACAGAATTGCTGCTAAAAGGAGGCGCTGCAGCTTTTGAAAAATTAAGTACAAGTGCTGTACGCGACTGGGGCTGTTCCTCGCAATTGAACCCAAAATTTAAATGCATCATTAATTCTTGAGACATTGGCTTTGGTCGAGTGGATTCATTTAAATAAAAATTTTAAATATTGCCGTAACACAAGAATAATTTATATCTTTTTTGCAATTTAAATCTAAGCGCGCTAAATAAATTTTCTAGAAAAGATTAGAAGACTACATATCCAATTTCTTTGATAACAATATTCCGAAGTAATCTAGTGCCCAAAAAGTGATCTATAAATATAGGTGTATGGGTTTTACATTAAAACATCTTGTTAATAAATCAAGCTCAAACAAGAAACAAAACGAACAGACTCATTAGGAATAAATATTTATACCACAATTTCCTGACGCCTCTTAGCTCATTGTTACGTTCGCGTGCAGCGGTTGTTTATTCTTCCGCCACGGACTGGCGTCATTCAACTATGTACTACTTACACAACGTGAACAGCTAGGTGGAAATTGCCACGGACCGGGACTCGAAACCGGGACTTCCTGCTCTGGCCGCAGGTGTGATATCCACTGCACCACCCGCCTCGACTCCCAAGTTTGTACGCAACTCAGGCCGTGTGGAAGTTGTGTACAGTCTCGGGAGTCGAGGCAGGCGGTGCAGTGGATAGCGCACCTGCGGCCAGAGCAGGAAGTCCCGGGTTCGAGTATCGGACCGTCGCAATTTTCATCTGACTGTTGACGTTGTAAACACTCCTCCACGAGTAGGTACTCGGAAGTTGTGAGTTAAAACTTACTACTTATGTTAATACATAATAGGAAGGGAGTGCCTTCAAAATAATATAATTCATGTGGCCTCAGAAAGTCCAAATAATTTGGGCGAGTTGACACATAATAGTTCATTCCTTCATATAAAAAATCAGTACGATAAAACACTGTCCAGATCGCTCACCTCGACGGATCACCATATTTCCTACGCGC
>NNCF01137561.1:0-18259 GCA_002313205.1 Laupala kohalensis
ATCAGATTGATGAAGAGATAAAAGAAAGAATAACATTAGGCAATAAGGCATATTTTGCAAATGCTACACTCTTTAGGAGTAAAATAAATACAAAAAACCTGAAATGAAGGTTGTACTGGACAATCATAAGGCCTGTAGTGACTTACGGTAGTGAAGCATGGGTGTTGAAAAAAGCAAATAGAGAAAAGCTTTTAGTCTTTGAGAGGAGAATACTTAGGAAAATTTTTGGACCTACCAAGGAAACCTCGGTTTTTTGTAGGATTAAAACAAATATACAGCTAAATAAATTAATATGTAATAAAAATATAATAAATTTTATTTCATCCTTAAGACTAAGCTGGTATGGACATCTCCATAGAATGAATTAACAAAGAACAGTTTAAAAAATACGGAAATGGAGACCGTTGGGGGTTAGACCACAAGGAAGACCGAAAATGAAATATGAAGAAAAGATCTATAGTAACTTGCGGCTAATAATGACGAATTGGAGAGGAAAAGGTAAAGACAGGAAAGAGTGGATGCGGATTGTTGAGAAGGCCAAAACTCTTCCTATAGAGTTGTAGAGCCTGACGAAGAAGAAAAATGAATATTAAATATAACATTAAATTCAGCAGTTATAATGTCTTCTGAAATTTTTTTATACTTATGATTGTTTTTAGGATTCTTCAATTCACTAAAATCAGTAGTTATTTTCCGAAACCACTTCAAATCTTTGCCTCTTGGAAGAGCAAAAGTTATCACATACTCAATTTTAATCCTATGGTTGAACTTGCATCCTATTACACTGAAGCAGTGAGGCATAACGGGCACAATAATCACCGATCTAAAAAAAGAAAAAGAAATTAATTACTCTCTCAATTTCAATAGGCTAACATTATAAGTGGTATGACATGAAACATCACTCGAGTAACATCTGCATTATTAAATTGCAAGAAATTCAACTAACCTCCTACAATTCAAGATTCCTCCAACACATTCAACCTTGTTCCACACAGGTTATGGTAAACTACATCTTTGGCTAAACGTAGTATATACGTGTGAGATTAAAGGAACGGCCATCATAAGAATGGATTATAAATAAACATAAAATTCTTTATACAGTGATCCACAGAGGAGCCCACCTTATACTATGTATATTTTGTTCCTCAATATCCTAGAGTTTAAATATGGAGGACGGAATTGACGCTACCTTTAAGAGCGAGCGGAACTTTATACGTGGAAATAAACTTATCTGCCCTTCGGGCATTAATGTGTAACTGAATCATGCTGTAATTTCGTGGGTGGGTGAAGACCTTTAATTACCACCCTACTACCACATTTGGTGTGGTTACTGCAAGTAGGATTGAAGTAATTGACGGAATACACGTGCGAGAGAATCGTACGTTTTCCGTAAAAGGGCTATAACTACAATGTTTTTGAAGGAAATTGAATCAAACAAATGGTATCCGGACGAGTATTTTAAGGCAAATGAAAAGTATTGGAAGAAAAATAAGATTAAAAATTTAGAAAAAACAGAAAAACAACAAAATAATTTAAAACAGGAAGTTTGAGGAATAGATTTAAGGTGTCGGGAGAGTAGGAAACAGTTGACCAACGATAAATACAAATACAAAATCCGTGAGGTGTATGTATAAAATGGATGGGATGAAACAAATTATAATAATTGAAGAAAAAAATGATGGTAATATATCAACATGTAACGCTAACAGCGCGAGTGAGTACAGCACAACGAAGGAAGAGGATGAGGAGACAGGTAGGCAAACCAGGAAACATAGAAAGGGTGAACAAGAAAAAGAGAAGGGGTGTACACCGGAGAAGACAAAAGTCTATGAAACAGTGCAGGAAATTATTGAAGTCGAGAAGTTTAAACGAGTATCAGGAAAAATGCAGTAGCAACTTAACGGAGACAAGAAGATATGGAAAACAGAGCAGCAGTTACGAAAGAAAAATGACAATCTACGGGGAAGAATAGTGGAAATGGAAAATATATCGGATGCGAAAGAACTTATGATAGCACTAGGAGAGAAATTAGAAAATGCAGATAAAAAATTTATAGATCGTAGAACAGTGGAGAGCCTGGGAAAAAATAATTATGGTTATGGATGAAAGATGGAATACAATACAGGAATGATTGCAAGGGGATAGAACGGTGCAGGAGCGACTAGAAGGCGTGGGATAGAACAGTGCATGAACGACTAGATGCTATAGAGAAGAATATGAGAAACGATAAATTTGGGGAAGGGGAGAAGTCGCATGAGGAAAGGATAGTAGAAGTAGTTAAACAGCTCGGACAAAAGGTAATGCAAACAATTATATGACGGGAAGAGGAAAATGTTGGAATAATAATGAAACAATAGTCACAAACGGAGAAAAAGAATGTAATACTGTTGGAGAAACGGGAAGGTCGATAGAAGAAACGTTCTCAGAAATAGTGAAAAGGGACAATATTATGGTGAATATAAGAGGGATGAGAGAAAGGAAATTTCACAAACTAATTGTAACTGGGGAAAGGGAAAAGGAAGTGGAGAAATTTGAAAGAGAAATATCACAATATGTTGAGGTCACGTTTTAACGACCGAAAATGAGGAAACCCATGCTCATAATATACGGTATTCGAAGTGACACGGCTAAAGAGGGAAATCTAACTTTGATATACGACCAAAACCTTAAAGACATTCAAACCAAGGCTCATTTCATTACATCTGCCCCAGAAGTGACAACAATACGAAAGGGGACGTCTCAGGTAGGTGTACCTACAAGTGCTCGATTCGTGTTCCTACAAGTGCTTGATGAAGAAAGGACGGACTTATATAGGGATGGAGAGCTACTGAATAAGCGAGTGCAATATACCATTACGTTGCTTTCGATGCCAACGGTTCGGCCATTTCGCAGAAGTACGTATAGAAAAAGAAAATACATGTGGTCATTGATCAGAGACAGGTCACAAATATGTAGACTGTATAAATAGGGCTAGAACAGTAGTTTGCACAAATTACAATAGAAAAGGATTAACACATGATCATAAGACAACAGATAGAAACTGCCCAGATTACATAACGGCTAAGAGGATCTTAGAAAAACAGACAATGGTAATTAAGATATGGCAATAGAACGTACATCTGTCAATAACAGCGGCAAGAGAAAAGATGTTGTTCATAGAGGGGAAATATATAGACATTGCTTGCGTACAGGAAAGTTACCAATTTCGAGGGAAAACTTGCCATAATAAAATATTAGCTAGGGTCCTGAAAGAAGAGGGTGAATGGACGACTATAGTAGTAACTACGAAAGAAATAGAAGTATTTAAACTGAAGGAATTCTGCACAAATTTTATAATGTAATAATTTGTGTAACATTAGATCACAAAGAGATTTTTTTTCAAAGTGAATACAAATAAAGATGCTGAAAGAATGCAAATGACGCAAAAGAAATTTGAGAAAAATTGATGTGACAAAATTTCGACAACACTTAAAAAGAAAAATAAGGTACGGAGAAGGTGTGGAGACAGATGACAGAGTAGACAATATTAAATTAACGGTTTTAAGAGTAGCAACAAATTGTGCACCCAAAATAAGGACACACAAGAGATCGGGGAACATGTGGTTGAAGCATTAGAAATGTTGAAGAAAAAGAAAGTGAAAGCCAGCAGAAGATATCGGCGTGTGCGAAAAGGCGGGGGAGGAAAACAACTAAAGAACAAGAAGAATATAAGAAAACTCTTCGTGCATATAGAAAAAGGATTAAAGAATGCAAATCCCAAACATGGGAGGAATATGTACTAAAGAGTGTACGTCAAAGTATCTGGGGTGTACCGTACCTAATAGCGCGGGATAAAATGAAGTCGAACAAGATATGGAGCACGTTGACCGATGGACAGCAGATTACTCAAGGATGGCGAGACACGGCGCAGAAACTTTTGGAAGTAATGTTACCAAGAGACGTCAAGCCGGAAACTTGGGCAAGGGTGAATGTGGATCAAATCAGAGTTGAAGAAATAACAGNGCCGGAAACTTGGGCAAGGGTGAATGTGGATCAAATCAGAGTTGAAGAAATAACAGGCGAACTGGATGCTATGGTCAAAACTCTAAGAAAAGGGAAAAGTGCAGGTTTCCATGGAATCATCAATGAACTAATACGAGTAAGTTATCCCATCATAAGAAATGAATACTCAAAATACAAAATACTCAAAAACGGGCGGTTACAAAAATTTAAAATTAGGATTTTTCACATAAGCCAATGGCACTGCCAATATACAAAGAAGTATTAAATTCTGAGACACGAAGGTCCAATTTTGTCCGATTTCACATGGAATGACCCTTTAGTTTTATTTCAACCAATTTTATCGTTCTAGACGTTTGCCTGATAACACAGGTCAGCGATAGAAATATTATTCGAAAAGTAATAAGTTCTTTTTTATAGATCTTTTAGTTCTAAATACAAAAAACAAAATTATAATATCCATCTCGTAAGGTTTTCTCACAATTATGTATTTTTTTGTAACTGCTAAATAAACAGGAAGGTGCACTTTGTGAGGTTTGGTATTTACAAACAAATTGAAATTTTTTAAAGTTTTCTCGGTATTTGCGAGTGAAAGAGTAACATTAAACAACTGCAGAGGTTTAATCTGGTGAATATTTCATATGATAGTGAAATGCGAGTGCAACCCGATCCGGTTTAAACTAGATCACTTTCGTGCAACGTAATACAGTTCATATTGGGTCTTCTACACGTTTTTGTTGTGTTTTCTGTGGGTATTACCTAATACGAACTGAAAAGTTGTGAATATTCTTCAAATGAATGTATTGAAGAGGGAATTTTACTATGAAAATAAAGAAATATTGAAGATGTTGATAAAAAAGAAGGGCACGTTACTTAACATCTTTTAGTATACAATTTTAGCAGACCAAGAGTAGTTCTGGACCTGTCACAAAGTTTGTTCACTCGTGAATAAGAACTTAGCATGCAAGGAAATCAGAAGACCACCAGAGGGGTTGTCCTAACAAGGGTTGGGAGCGGCATGAACGGATATAGACTGCCCACGGACATAGACTGCACTGAGTGCCTCTGGTGAGTCTATTTACGCGCTTGTTTCGCTGAATAGAGTATTCTATTCTGCTGCGCTACGCAGCTCTTCTGGCTCACGCATTTAAACTCTCTATTGCTTATATTTCGTAATATTAGACACCCATGCAACATAACTGCCTTTCTGGGGAAAATGAAGGACCAAGGCTAAAACATATTGGGGAAGATTTGTTTCAAAAGTTCATGAGCTTGAAGGTTCACTTCTTACACTCCGATTTGGACTACTTTCCAGAAAATCTTGATGCGGTTAATGAAGGCCAGATGAGAGATCCCTTCAAGAAAGAAAAGATTGGAAAGAGGATACCAGTGTTGGTGGAATGTTCACAAGATAGCCGATTACTATTGGCTGCGGAAAAGAGTCAATTCTCAGCAAATTTACAAAAGGAAGGGTGGTAATAGACGTTTTGAGGAAAAAAATATGTTAGCAAGGATTTTTGACAAGTGTTTACTCACTTCATAAACAATTTGTAAGTATTACTTTTAAAATGTTTTGTTTCTCACCTTTCTATAACAATAAAAATGAAGTTTCTTCTTCTTTGATTTTAAATTGGGTATATTATATAATTTAAAACAGTTTTTGTGAGGTAACATTATGTGATACAAGAAAACAAACATTTTTGAAATTAGTGTCAAAAACTGCATAAAAATCAATGGTCAAAACTAAAATGTTTTTCAAAATTGTTTTTTCGCAGACCTGTGTAATCAGTTGTTGTTGGTCCTTATCAAGGTATCGCATAAAAAGTATCGATACCCAAAAAACTTAATATCGAATCAAACGTGCGAGGTATCGGACAACCCTATGTTAGTGATGTTCGATGTAATTGCTGTTTCTATGCCGGCAGCTGATTCACTCCTACACAACCAAGACGACGACTGCTGACAGAAGGTACAGCTGGATAGTGAAGTTATCTAAGAAATTGGTTGGCCTATCCCACAGGGCATATAAAGAGATTCTCTTTAGGATATATCAACTTTGAGTTGTACATCAGTTGACAAATGTCTGTCAACTCTTGGACGGTCGGGAGGCAGCTAGAAGAGAGTGCGCACGCATCCAGCTAGTCGTGTGCCGATTTCTGCATATAAACATGGATTTCGACGTAACTGCTGTAGTATGTGCGTTGCTCTGTTGTGCAAGTAAACGTAAAAAATGCATTAGGTTCCCAACTTCTCTAGTAAAAATGGACATGGAGTGATAATGTGAAATATTAGTTTCATTATTATTAAGTGAAATGCAGTATCTAGTACGATCAATTTCCATGTACGGCTGTTTAAAACCTTCAATGCGTGGCCGAAATACGTATCATATATTTAATAATTTCAAAACCTTAATCTTGCTCAAGGTATGTCACGCGCTAATTTCTATGAATTTGCTTGTGTCCAAGTAACACGAGATTTAAAAGTCCTGAAATCAAGAATAACTAATGACAAAATTTACGTGGTGTATTGTAAATAGATAACTACTTATAATAATTTAACTAAATAATAGTAATTTAACAACCTAGTTTCTGCTCTTTAACAAGTGACCGAAATCTTGACATTTAATATATAACATACACAGTTTGGAAAAAGCTAGCCATTACGTAGTATTATTTGCCCTTTCTCGGATATGTCCCGGCAGTAACTCAGCAGTCTATGATTAATATAGAGATAACCGTGTACATTGCTTTTCGCGTACAAAACCGGTGGATTCAACGGGATTAGCGGCTTGCAGCATTACTCAGTAGCCTGGTCTTCAAAAAGAGAATTATCGTACAAGCCTTAATAAAGTATTTTGGAGGCTATTTTTCGTACATCCTGTTTTTACTTATTAAAACATTTATTTAATGTTATTTACTGATGTTTTAATAAATCTTATTTTGTGTTTACCGCGCTGTCTTCAAGAAATGATTTGTTTCCCGTTTATGCTCCGTAATAACTGTGGATGGACACTCTGGAATAACAATCTCCTTTTCGTAGAACCGGAAACTTTTCTTGGAGCAACATACAAAAATTTATACTCCAGTTCTGAAACTGATTATCGATTTTAAATATGCTGCAAAGTGGATCATCCGTAATATCATTGTTATACTGCTGTATTTTTATAACTATATAAAAATTGTTTTATTATTCTCATTATCCCATTTATATCTTATTACCCCACTCTACTTCTCGAGGTATAACGCTTCTTTAAATTGGTTAAATAGAGATAATAAATAATAAATTTATTGTCAAAAAACAGTACAAACTGCGTACACTACCCTTCTTAAAACAGTAGGGAGGTATAGATAGAAAGAAAATTGTTACTTTTCACGTGTAAGTAATTACTTGTTTAACTAGATTAAATCATACAAAATAATTAAAATAGTAATGGTAAAGAATAAAATAGCAATGAATGCTTACCGATCCTCAATATCATTTCACACGTTGGCTCTGCCCCAGTTTCCATGCTTCCAACATTTACCAACTTAATAACTTTCTAAAAAAGTAACTTTTTACCAAAAATGTCGACGAATTTCCAAGTATGACACAAACCTGCATCTTCAAACTTGCCGGACCCACATTTTTAAAACGGACACCGAAACATTTCGTTGATTCTTTTGGATTACCACCATTGTATTAATAAAATCAAACTCCACCTCCTTCATTTTCGGAGCGCACATTAGTTTATTATCTTAGTGGAGAGTAACTTAGTTCACTATTCCTCACGTCGTCGTAAGAAGTTTTCAACTGCTTTTTTGACAATTAAGTTTATATATTTTATTTTATTTACATTGTTAGGTGAGATGACATTATCAAGGTTCTGACGACCACTTACTGCGTAAGTGTTTAAGATACAATACTCATCTAACAACATGCTCTGCCATAGCGTTTGGCTCTACGTAAATGTAGCGAAATTGGTGTTGTATGTAATGTTTTAAATTATTAACAATATAATGTTTTGGTCTTTTTAGTCATACACATGCTCTTCAGTGAAATTATTGCACAATTGGGCTTATCGTACAAAGTCAAATCGAACATCGTACACATTGCTAGATTGTAGTACAAAACGATAATTATCGTACGTCTGGCAACTCCGGCATTTCTGAACTCGAATCCTTGTTTAAAACAGTTGCACAACACACGAAATCTTTGACGCGAAATCCGACACAAATGACTGAAAATCCATGACAAATTAATACAATGTCTCACAATGTAACCACAACGAATATATATTAGTTAATGCAAGTGAACATATATTAGTAAATTAAATAGTTTATTAAAATAAAGGCGTCATTATGCTCTTCGTAGTGATGTAATGAATAATGAACAAACTCCCCTCGTAAGAGCCGGAAAGTTGGTATTCTGTTGAATTAAAGATAATTGAGACGAGATGAAAAAACGGTAACCTATAATGAATGCATGTTTGGGACTAATTTAACATCATGCAAGATTGGCCTACTTTATATATATTCAAAATTAGAGGGGAGTGGGGATAGGTAAGCAAAGCCTCAAATTGGAGCGTCAATTGTAATAAAATAGGAGGGGAATAGGGTAGAGGTCCACACTCACCTGAAAAATATGCCCAGGCTAGCTCGTACCAATAAAAATCAATAAGTGGGTTCGTGATTATTTATCTAAGTGAAATACACACACTGGGGTTCCTTATCATAGGGTAAACGCATTAAATGACTTGACTCAATTATTTATTAACACCTGTACATTTTACCTATAATTAACATGTTACACTGCCCCCAAAATATTACAACATTAATACACTCTTTACCAAAGAAACCCTTCTAGAATTTAACAATGCAAAATGATTTACTATTTTAACTTACGAACATTGGGATATATAACTTTTTGATATCTTTCATTCAAAGTTATCGTATTGCTAATTTTAATGAATGAACGTATTAGCTGCGATACTTCTCCTTCGACAGGCCTACGAAACCGTAGTTGTCAAGCGATACGGTCCAAACTGGTAATTCAAGAAGGCCATGGCACAGTACATCAATGAAGTTACAGGTCTCTTACCGCGCTTGACATCAGATAAAGCAAATGACATTACAGGTACTTATTCGAACGGAAGAGTGTTTCGGACGTTTCTTCTAAAGTTGGCAACATGCATTAGATAACCATGTTGAATTATTTTATGTAAAATTTTATGATAAGGACTATAGTTACTACCACAAGCTAAGAGCAGAAATGTTTATACAATACATCCACGACAAGCTATAAAAACTGACCGCTGCTTGACAGCGTTTTCGATCACATGATCCTCTCCCTTGGCTTTACTTCAAACTTTTGATTTTCTTGTAGACAACCATCATGAAGTAATATCATCATGAAGTACAATAGGAGGGGAAAGTAAGCTGGCACCATCTAGGGGGAGTTCCGTCAACTAAATCAACAACCACGATGCGAGTGACAGGTATCAAATCTAATTGGTCGTTAGGTTAGGTTTAATAGTTCTTTCTGCATCTACGTTCTTCATTCATTCATTTTTTTATTTCATCATCAAGAGGTTTCCTTGTCTTCAACAATAGTCATTACAAGTATCAATTTTAATACATCTCTTATAATACTGAATTTTTCTTTTGGGTTATTTAATCTGTATATGTGTCTCTAATAGTCCCTATCTGTATTACAAATTGATGAAAGATAAGGAATTTTTCTTTACTGTTGAACACACGTTCTCTACCTCTTAAATTTTAACATATCAATTTTCTTGTAACTTTTCAAGAACTGTGCCCTCTCCGCTCCGTATAGCTCACAATCCCATAATATGTGGGCAGCTGTTTCCTCACCTTTTTGGCATACACAAGTCTCATTATCAATTTTTCCTATTCTTCGGAGGTAAGTTCTAAAATTTCCATGTCCTGTAATAAACTCTTTAAATATATTGCTAGTCTGGAACCAGTTTCTGTTTTTCCTCACAAACTGAACGTTTTTAATATAAGCATATGTCTCTCTGCCCTTAAATGATTTAGTTCAGCGTATCTGCCAAGCGTTCTTTAAAGCTCATGTTATTTGGCTTTTCGCATTCTTGTCTTCTTTTAGTGTTTATTGTTCCTGTCATCTTCAATAATTTTCGAAACTTTACCTTCGGTAGATGTAGGTCGATAGGCATCACCCCAGTTACAATCTGTAATGCATCAGTAGAATCCGTACGGTAACACCCTCTTAACCGAAGCAAGCATAATCACTCCAACTTTGTGAACAGTTTTTTTACGAACTGTCGTACAATACGATGACCCCACACAGCACTTCCATAACACATTGGTCGTATCGCACCGTTGTATAAAGCGAGCAGATCTTTGTCCTCGCTGTTGTATGTCGTATCCTATTCGTTGCAGAACGTAGTAAACCCTCTTTGCTTTTTTCTCCGCGTAATCAAATTGTTGGTTGAAGAGTAAGCTTTCATCGATATGAACACCTAAAAATTTTGTGTACCTTACTATTTTAACGAACATTCATCCATGTACGTTCTTCATTAATTGCGGAAATAGTTCACTTCCATAAGTTTTATTACTTGCCTTCCAAATTCAAATTGGTCACCCAAACAACAGTTTTTGGGAAAAGCGAAGTAAAGGAACAATAAAACAGATATTCCAGTAATGTACATACAAAATGTATTCTAAAAATAATGATACAAATTAAATCATATAGACATATTCATTAACACTAGAAAACATTCCAAAAACGTTGTATAACATACATAAAGATATAGGGGAACTTACGCAATAACACTGGAATACATTCTATAACATTGAAAAATATATACAATGAGATGGGAAACTTACTGTAAAACATGAACATAAACACTTCTAACTTGAGCATTTCGTTTTACGAAGCGAAATGGCAACAACATGCTCACAATCTCGCTCAATTCACGCAATCTCCACTTTTTATCATTGTATAATATATCCACGACCTACTTCACCTCCCTAATTAAAAATTCTCGCCAATTTTGGTGAATATCTTTGATACTATTGATGACTGAAATGGAAACACAACTTCATGCAATAGTAACTCTCTCTGTCGAAGACATACTATAACTAATAGAAAAGTAGTTGGAGGAACTCCCTCTAGACGTCACTGCGGGTAAAACGACACCAGTGCCCCTCAAGGCGGAGTCGCCCAACTAGCCGAGTTTCCCCTCGTAATGTTATTTTACTTCATGCAACCATGATCTGTTCCATTTTCTTTCCACTCCTGCAGATTAACTTATCTGTTCAACTGTCTTCATGTAAAGTCTCTGAATTACCCATAGAGAAAGAAATACGTCAATTTCTGCGCAAAATGAATCATATTAAAAACCTATTAATTATTTTCATTTCCTTCCTAACTATTTGTAAAACTGCTTCGTATGATATTCAGGGAAACAAAGCAACCGTTAAAAGGTATGGGACTCCAAACTCTTTTCCATAAGTGTGAAAACGAAACCAAGGATTGAATTCATTTTGATTTTCGTATTTTGTCGAATGAATGTTTCGCTCTGTTATAGGTTAACCCCCCGGAATTCTCCACGACTTTATGAAGTCACAAACACGGATAGTGACGCATTGCAATATAATAAAAATGTAAGTAATATGATCTCGTTCATTGAAAAGTTTTCACTCAAATCCTCAATGATTACCGTGTTTATAGAATAATTTATATTGAATCACCCAAGTTTCGATGCAAGCAATTATGATGATCTATCTGTAAACGCTGGATACAAAGAATCGAATATATTGTTTTAGTAAAGGAGTAATTCTTCTTTAAAATATAATAATTAACCTTAATTTATTCAGTCTGAAAAATCATATCCTAATTGGTTAAGTTAAGTGTTTCGTAAAATCAAATCTTTCTTGTCCCCACAGCCACATCGTTTGCACTAATTTAGTAGAAAAAAATATACTATTCAGGAAAAGAATTACATTCACAGGCTCTGGTCTTTGGGTCGTTTTGCTCAGTGGAAATAATTAAACTTAACCAACATAATATTCTACGTATTATACTTGCAATACAATAATTTGATACATTTTCTCAATTGCAAGTCAGAACTAGGAAGAAAGCTTCCGCACTTCTGTGGTGTTAATTGCTCTTTTTTTTTCATTTATGTAATTTACGAAAATTAAAGTACAATCTAAACACTCTCCAATTTGCATTTAAAATTATAGAAACAGTATAATAAAGATATATTATAGAGATATATAGGAAGACAGCTATAATTGGCTTCATTATACTAAGTGCTCACAATATACCAGACTCAGGCTATAGTTACATCTATGTATCTGTGGGCTGGCAGGAGACTATACATGAGTGCTCCCAAACTGCCACATTGGGCACCAAATCCCTGCCAGGATGTTTGTCAGTTCTTGCTTCTGTAGTTGACTGTGAAGGATACCTGAGGCAGCCATCCGGGCTCTAGCCCCCCCCCCCCCACCTCCCACCACCAAAAAATAAATGAGTACAAAATTTAATTTTCTTGTTCTTCGTGAAAATAAAACTAGTTGTATTCCGTTAATTACGTTTGGTACATATGTATTTTATTCATACTGGGTAGTAAAATTCATTCTTTCAGGATTGCCTTAATATTGCAACATTTTGCACAAAAATTTTCCAATTTTCCATTACCCCAGATATCTGAGCACCTCCCCTATCAAAAAGAAACCTGGATCAGAGTTGGTATATAAGTCTTGTGAAGTCGATTTAAAATGTTATTAAAAGTCACAAAATGTTATGGATCTTCAATTGAATTGTTTAGAAGCAAGATTTCGGTGAATCCTTGGCTGATCTATACAGAGATGCTTTTGGAGGACTGCCTGCTGCGCTTCTCAACGGGGAAATCCCAAGAGCGAGGCGTGTTAAGCGATTGCGCCGCAAGTGAAATACTTCCAGCGCCCATGCTTATCATACATTGTCATTTTACGACACATAACTAAAATAAAATCACTCCTTGATACCATTATATTTTATTATCATTATTACATTATTCACGATTATTTTCCTTGTCAATAAATCTCGAATGGAGGGAACTAGAAAAATACTAATGATGCATTTTTAATTAGATAATGCTCGTGAGTATTCTGAGTTCAAATTTCCGAAATCCCATTCTTAAAATGAGAAGCAAAGTTTATGAGAATATATAAATAATAAACATAACCGTAAAGAAGTATGGCACTTTGAAATTCTGTTATCTATACATCGTTATAAAACCTAGAGTTATTACTCAACGCCATATAACTCAACTTAGAGAAAATGGATCCTAAGAAGAAGAAAAATACAGATCAATACCGCATTGTGTTTATTACTTTATTCTAAAGAATCAGAAGAAAATTAGTTTATTGTCCTCAACGTGGTCATAGGCAGTTTGTAACAGCTCTCTTGACAATAAATTATTTATTGCCAGTCTAACTGGCTTGATGTTGGTACAGGGCATGTACACAGTGTAGACTACGCTTTCGCTTTGCCATCATCCGTAAGAGTAATGATAGGTGTACCTAGCGTTATGTCGGCATTTTCCTTCGGATATCTTTGAACTTAAATCTATCGTCAACAACGGTCATCAATTCAATTCACTTGTTCTTGTATATTCTTTGTGTACCGAGCATGTGGAGCGAATATTATATTGTGTCTTAGTTTGTTGTGTTATTAACTAGTTTTACAGCAAATTGTTGCTATTGTGATTACTATTTATAATTATTCGGATATTACTTAAATTCGTATAAGTTGGCAATTCGTTTTAGACAGTCGTGTCATTATTTTCGGTGAAGTTATAAGACATCCAGTGTCTGTGTTAACCACGCGTAGCGCAGAGACGGATAGGCCAACACCTTCAAAATTCGGCACACGAACTCTCCAATCAATTTTTTCGAAATTCGTTGTAGTTTTTTCACTTCAAACGTTTTTTTTCTTTTGGTATCAGCAGCGAAGCGACGATATCGAAATGCTTAGAACTTCGAAATTTGCCACATGCTCTATCCACGATCGGTCCAAGAGCACTGCCCAGTCATTTTTTTTTATATTTGATTTATATATTTCCTTTCATACATCAAAAGCGATTTAAACAGTTGTACAAAAAAAATTAAAAATCACAGGAGTAACATGCTAGTTCTGATTTAAAACTATTACAATTTTACTTCATATTTAAAAAACATTTTAAGGAGCGTTTTGCAAAAAACAATCATTATATGGTATAATGTACAATTTCACTTGAAATATAGAAGGTTGTAATAATCTAATTCGCTGTGCAATTTGTACGTCTTTCTTCACCGTATTCAAAATGTCTTTCAAAAAATAATTTGATAAATGATAAATACATGTTCACAGAAATAAATGAATCGTTTTTGTATCGCTATATACCCTCCAAAGGTGCGATGTGTATTTAAATGTTGTGTATTATAATTTCGTAAACAAGTTCCAAGAGATAATCAGCGCACAATGGTATGTTCTAATATCATCCCGCGATATCTTCCTCCTCCAGATTAGCGTTCTTTTTACAGCGACCACCGTCGTGTTGCGCAATAATATGTTCGAGTTTGTTTTTGGCAATTTGTTACGTAACACTTGGCAAACAGTGTGACAGTTTCACATACACTACATTACACTTACTATTGACAATGGTAAACCTTGGGTTAGCACCCCCTGCCCATTTCTGTTCCATAATTTTAGACTAAGTATGGACTATTTTATACCACAATACAATTTTTGGAACAGTAACCACGCGTTGAAAACAAAGAATCAAAAGTGGATATGTTAACTAAGTTGAGCATATGGATTATACTGACAAACTTAAATTTTAAAAAGCACCCCATAAAACATACCGTATTTAAATAGGTGTTACGTAATACCAAGGTTTAGGGAAGGTGATATCGAATAAATATCATATCAATAATTTAAAAATATATTGTATCGATCATTTGATATATCGAAAGAAAATGTCGATACATAGGGATTATTACGCGTAATGATAAACTTGCTTAAATTGTTTAACGATACTATTGTCCAAAGAACAATTACTTAAATCTGCTCTACATAAATACCGGTATAAAGAAAATTAACCAAAAGTACAGTCATAAACGTTTTTATGGGTTAGACTATAGAATATATTATATCTGTACATATAAAAACGAAATACCACTCACTGACTAATTGACAGTCTGATTAAACACGAAACTACAAAGCCTACAAACTTGAAATTTAGCAAATAGGTTTCTTTTAGGGGTAGACATCCGCTAATATACTATTTTACGAAAATCTATGCCTAAGGAAGGTGAAATGGGGTTGGAATATTTTATGTACGCATTACACCATAACTCTAGTGCCTGGAACTATTTCAATCAAACTTGATACACAGATGACTCACTATATGACAACAAGCCCTAAGGGGGGAGATATTCCTTGCACCCCTAGTGAGGGGGTGAAAAGGGGATGACATAAAATAATGAAAAAAATCCGATATTAGATTCGAAACCATAGTTTTGGGGGGCGTTGGGATAGATAAGGACGTCCCAGATACTTTCTAAGTTAATCAGTCCATTTTGCAGGTAATATATCCCTAGCATCCATAGAGTAGGGGTGGGAAAGACGCACAGGTAAACATAATTTACAAAACGACCGATATTGGTGTTGAATAAATTATTTTTGGGATCACCAAAGTGCAGTTACACCCTCATAGCCAGAGAAGTACACGATAACAACCTATAAGGAATAAACACCCTTAGTGTTGGGATGAGGAGTGAAATGTAAAAATAATCGAAAGTGACCTATATTAGTGTTGAGATCGTGGTTTTCGGGGACGCTGAAACTAGTAGTGACATTCTCGAAGGCGTCAAAGTCCACATTCTATCCGTATAAACTCCAGCAACCCTAGGAAAGGGGTTGCTACGAAAAAGATATCGAACATGACATATCAGCCGTTATGTTCAAGATGAGATCACATAGCTGACGGCTAGCATGCTAGCTTACCACTGAGTCATTCTGGGTTCAATTCCCGGCGGTACCAGAAAATATTGTAGAACGAGAGAATACCGCGTAGCTTTTCACTCGTATGTCCCAATTCATAAAGCTGTGACAATTGAAAAGCAAACTCTCCTTCTATCCATCTCCTACTACTCCTAGTATCACTAAATCTTACTAACTCCTACTAATATTTCCACGTGGTCTACGTTGTTGGTATGCCCAGCTAACCAATCCACCTACTAACAATAGCCCTACCATCCACCTCCTACCTCCTATCACCCCATATATATTGTAAGATTTGATTAATTGCAAGTTAATAATCAAGTACATAGAAATATCTTAGATTGCGGTGAACCTCACCGCCAGGTAAAGGATTAATTATGTTATGTTGAATGAGAATGGGAGACGGGACCGAGATTCGAACTCGGGAGACCTTGACCTTAGCGCGCTCATGTGCTTACCGACTGCGCCATCCCGTTCGCCTCCCGGGCCCGTCTTCCATCCTCATTCAACTTGCGTAGTCTCTACGAGACCACCTCAGAGGTCTTTGGGTCTCGCAAGTTGAATGATGGAAGACGTGCCCGGGGGCGAACGGAATGGCCCAGTTGATAAGCGCATGAACGCGCTACGTTCAAGGTCTCGAGTTCGAATCTCGGTCCCGTCTCCCATTTTCATTCAACATAACATAATTAAAATATATAAAGATTTTCAATTTAACGCAGTCATACTGTGCAACCAAAAAATTTTCAATAAAACATTAATACAGTCATACTCCGATGTTAGTTGGAGAAAANGGTTCAGACAAGCAACGGCGAGACGCTAGGTGCGGCAGGTAGAAAGGTTTTATGGTTTTAAAAGGAATACAATGAACTCCGGGGGTGTGAGAGGGTACGCAACGGCCAGCGCCGGGCGCGGTCGGCGGTACACCAGATTGTGAGAACTGGAAATTTTAAAGGGATGCATAGCCGTTGAAAATAAAAAGTGAATGAAGTTTGCGTCTTTGTGGTTAAAAACCGCCTAGTGTAGACCGCTCAAAAACGGTTGAGAGAAACACCGTTGAACATAGAAACGTTCAAAAATGCAGCGCGTGGGTTGGCTTGGCATGTGCGTGATCAAGTCAAAATTGACCTATGACAAGTGACGTCGTGGGGAAGGGATTTTGAGTGTATGGGATGCGTCAGTCACATGATTTTCAAAAACACAGATCACGAGGGTAAGTGGAAGACGGGCAGAGCGGGAGCGAAGCTCATTTATAGAACAGCAGAAACGAACATAAGATTAATTTACATTCAAACGAAAAGACGATTACATTACATTATTTTTTCGATTCAGTCGATTTGATATTTAGAGACATTTATTCTGAGACGTTCGTTCGGAGAGCGAGTCGCGTGTCAGTTCCGGATTGTGGATCTTTGTGTTGTTTTTTATAATTTTCGGATAAGTTGTCTCCGAGTTAACGTTTAGGACTTATGACCTCTTCTGTCAACATTCAGTCAGTTCGAGTTGCCACCAGATGGTAGCACGTCGCTTATCCACCACATAGGAGTTATTGGAACTTTTCTCCGATCCGAAAGTCTCGAAGCCGCTCGGTACCACGATACGCAACGGAGTTCTTGGAAATTGCAAACGCAGCAATTCGGAGAATGAACCCACATTCCTGGAGAAAATGCTGACGTCATACGCTAGGACGACATCCCGTGGCGTGGAGGACCAGCTGTGAGGCCGTCTGGGGCTTGGCACCTTTGACTAAGACTTGTCTATTCTGTTGTCAAGGTATTCCTTAGGACCGGCTGCGTCCGCCTACAAAGGTTAAGCGCAAAGCGTGAAGAGACAGTGCGTCAAATATAATAATGAACGCTCATGCTCAAAACTTTTGAACTCAGTGATAAATTGGGTTAAATTGGGCATTAACTGAAGATGAGCAATTCTAATTATATTTGTACTTTGTAAATTTATTATGGTATTCGATTTTAGAAATGGTGTTAAATTAAGTAAAGGGCTTGGCTTGTCAACGAAGGTACAAATTTGGCATGAATGGAAATAACGTGTGATTTTTGGGGGTTGTATTTAATGTAATCAAATTTAATGTCATCTTATGTAATTAAAATTAATTAGTCAATTTGTTTCCATGCGTTTTCCTCAAGAAACCATAGTATGCGCTTTCCCTTATATAAATAATAGAGAACCCATGAAATTAGTAGAACGAGCTAGCCGAGAAAATTAAGATTTTTGAAAGGTGAGTGTGAGCGACTACGCTATATTCTTAACC
>NNCF01137561.1:21004-38929 GCA_002313205.1 Laupala kohalensis
TATTCAAGACAACCTCAAATGGAATTGTCACGTTGACAATCTTTATTCCCAATTAAGCAAATTGTGTTACGCAATCCGAATCTTAGTTAACGTAGTTAGTCCACGTTGCGTGTATTTCCCGTTGCGTGTATTTTGTAATAAATCATAGGATTGAGTTTTTAATTAGAACTGAAGGGGTTAATGTTTACAATTCTTAAATTCAGGGAAACGTGAACGTAACACCTTCATTTCGTAAACACAGCAACATCTAGAGAAACGGTGATTTAGTTAAAACCGACATAGTAAAAGCATTTATTATACCATAATTTTTTTTTAAATTTTCAACAATCTAATTAAAATGTATTATAAATATATAATTTGGATAACCCCTCACAATTATAAGTTGTACCAAACAGAATCCTACCTGAAAGTCGTTGAAGTTTGGAAAGTTGCGTTTGCGGAAAGTTTTTTATAAAATTAGCATAAATTATTTCTAATTTCGAATTTGTTTTTTTACTCACTGAATACGAGGGAGAAAAATCTTCGAATATTCTTCTAGTAGCGACACATCTTGATATATGAAATCAAATTCAGAGCGCGTCGAAGACACAATCGAAAGACGATATCTTTGTGACTGACGGCATCGCAGCGATGCTCTTCCGTGCGCACCTCGCTCCTTGGCCGTTTGACTTGCCGCTCCCGATTGGCATATGTGAATGGCCCTCACAGAGGATTTCAGGGAAAGGCAATAATTGCAATTGTGCTTTGGCACCAAGTCGCGCCGTCGAAGTGAGTCGGTCCACGTCCTGACGGTGGGATACAGAGAAGGCTCTCAAGTATTTCTTTCTTTGTACTTTTCTTTTCTAATTACCTACATTCTCGCTTTCACCTTTCTTACTGGCCTTCTCTGTGTGCTGAACGCTCACCCATGTGTTTGCCGTGCATGGCGACCCGTGTTGAAGTGAATGGGAATCCTGGTGAGTTGAGGACTTCTGCGAGCACTCTAGATGCGCCCCAATATGCTCGCTTTGGCCTCGGCCTCTTCTAGACGGGTGATCGGGGGCTAACCCACCCCCGACCAATCGGCTCGGACTAGGTCTTCGACCTAACTCCAGGGTGAGAGGAGGCACGCAGGGGGTCCTTCTCGCAGGTCGGCGGCGTTGGAGCAACAACTTAAAGAACCCTGCGTGTCCCACATGTATCCCCGTGTCAACCCTGGCACCCCAGTGGGGTGTTCCATTGTTGGACTCCGTTGTGGGTGGGGAACTCGGGGATGAAATTTAAATTCAAACATATGGAATCTACTGTCCCCCTCTTGTCAATCCCCCCATTGTGCATTGAGATTTGTTTTAGCAACTGTCGATTTGAACAGTTTTTTTTGCAAGGAAAGCGACCCTGCCGACCAAGCCTCGCTTCCTTGTAATGAGTTGTATTGAGGAAGGTAAGACTTTTAAGTCTGTAAGCGCGGTACGTCTGGCAAAAGCCATTGATACTAAAATGGGAAAGCCTCAGTCTATCGTGAGCCAGCGGAACGGAGAAATTCTGCTGGAGGCACATACAGACAAGCAAATTGATTCTGTAAGATCTTTGAATGAAATTGCTGCACTAAAGATAAAGGTAGAAACTCACCCCAGCTTGAACTTGTGCAAAGGAGTGGTTAACCACTATGATTTTGCACAAGAATCTGATGAAGACTTTAAAGAATTTTTTCAGCCGGACATGTCGTTAATATTCACAGAGTCAAGAGGAAAGTACAGAGAAACCTCGTCCCCTCTTCCACCTTGATTCTCACCTTTGATCGGCCCTCTCTGCCAGAGAGCATTTCCTGTGGGTTCTACACCCTGCGTGTTCGACAATATGTGCCGAGTCCCCTGCGCTGCTTCAAGTGCCGGAGATTCGGTCACACATTGGACCGTTGCAAGTCATCCAGCGTAACATGTGTTATTTGCGGTAAACCGTCGCACGAGTCGTCTCCTTGCTCTTCGCCTCCATGCTGTGTGAATTGTCAGGAAAACCATCCTTCCAATTCAAACACATGCCTTAAAAATATCAGATGGAGAAGGACATCCAGAGAATCCGCGTTACGGATAGGGTGTCTTTTCCCGATACCAGGCGTCGGTATCTAATTAAGAATCCGGTCGCCATAACAAAATCTTTTGCAACAGCGGTCAGCGCGAAGAAATCACCTACAGCTTCCTTTAGCTGTCTGGTGGATTTCGAAGATATCCAGAAACCACCGATGTGCAACTCTGGAACTCAGGCCAATTTTGACGACTCTTCCGCCTTGAAAGAGGAGTTCCTGGGGTGTAAGATAATTATACCTACAAAGTATAAGCTTACACAAAAACGAACATCTGTGTCTACCTCTACATCAGTATCTACTTCCGTTTCGACTTCCACGACCACCGAGAAACCGCAGTCTGCTGTTAATCGATCCCCCCGACGTCCATCTAGGGGCCGTTCTCGGCAGACACCTTCCAACAAAAAAAAGTCCCGGAAACCTGACTCTTTAAAGTCAGACTCCAATGTTTTCGGATCAAATTCCTCTAGTCGCCGTCGCTCAATAAGCAGAAATAGTGGGCTGGTTATGTCCACGAGTGATCATTCTAGCAGTGATCACGGCGACTCTCCTGGGGAGGAGACGACAGCAGGGCCTGACTTTAAAGTCATACACAGGAAAAAATCTAAACATCGAAGAAAGAGCAGATAAACTCCAGACATTTACTTTTCTTTCCTGGTATTTGAATGGCATTCACGTCCGTTCAGATGACCTAAAGTTCTTACTGTCTCGTAGTTCTCCTCAAATCGTCTGTCTACAAGAAACCCATCTCTTACCCAAACACTCTTTTTTCTCTCGTGGCTATACTTGCTATAGGGCGGACTTAGAAGACGATGGAGTCGCTGTGCTCGTAGACGGTTCAGTCTATGCTAAAGAAGTGTCCATATCAAGCATCTTTCAGACCGTATGTATAAGGGTGAGCCTAACATCCCTGACATTTACGGTTTGTAATATCTACATTCCCCCCGGGCAGTCATTCACGAAAAATTATATTTCCGTTCTGATAGACAAGTTGCCTTCCCCATTTCTTATCGTCGGGGATTTCAATTCCCATAATTCGATGTGGGGTTCCTCACACAACTGNCCATTTCTTATCGTCGGGGATTTCAATTCCCATAATTCGATGTGGGGTTCCTCACACAACTGCCCAAAGGGTTGAAAATATCATTGAAAAAATGTTAGATGACTGAGATGTAGCGCTCCTTAACACGGGCCACTCCACCCACTTCTGTACAGCTTCCCGATCTTTCTCAGTGCTGGATTTAGCTATCTGCAGTTCCTCTCTTTCCACACTCTTAGACTGGACAGTTCTTGACGATCTGTATGGGAGTGACCACTACCCGATTCTTATACATTTCAACGACTTTTACCCCTCGGTTTCACGCCCCTCTCAGAGGATTTTGAAAAAAGCAGACTGGGATGTGTTTAAACGCAACATCAATCTTTGCGATGAGCCTTTCGCCCACGTGGATGCTGTGGTAACCCATTTCACCAACGCGGTTATGAAAGCCGCCGATGTTGCCATCCCTAAATCATCACGGAATCCAAGGCATTGCCCTGTTCCATGGTGGAATTCGGATTGCGCAAAGGCGATCAGCGCTAGAAAGAAAGTTTTAGCGCGACTTAATAAGTATCCCACTTTTGAAAATCTTATTGAGTTTAAAAGGTGCAGAGCCAGAGCAAAACGAACTCTTCGAGAAAGTAAGTCGTCCTCCTGGAAGGCTTACATTTCATCTATTACAAGCCGTACTCCATCATCAGTCGTATGGCAGAACGTTCGGAAGATTCAAGGTATGTGGTCCTCTTTTTCCATCCCTGGTCTCAACGTCAATGGACAGCTCGAAACTTCACCCGAAGTCATCGCTGAGGAACTTGCATCGCACTACGAAAGTCTCTAACTCCTCCGGTTTTTCTCCAACGTTTCATCAACAGAAAGCTCGCGTGGAAAGGTGTTGCTTGGATTTCTCCAGTTGCAGAGACGAGGAATATAACATTCCTTTCTCTATGACGGTGCTGACCTCTGCCCTTGCGTCTTCGAAAGATACAGTTCCCGGTCCTGATCAAATACATAATGCGGTGCTAAAACATCTTGCAGAGATAGGCTTATGCCTATCCTTCTGAAGTTATATAACTGTATTTGGAATGAGCATACCATCCCTGCTCAATGGCGTGAGGCCATAATTTTTCCACTTCCGAAGGAGGGGAAAGATCGTTCTAATCCGTCGCACTTCCGACTGATATCTCTGACAAGCTGCGTTTGCAAATTGTTAGAAAGAATGATCAATCATCGCCTTGTTTGGTCTCTGGAATTGCGAAACCTTCTGATTACTATCCAATGTGGTTTCAGAAAACAGCGGTTAACGCTAGACCATCTTGTTGCGTTGTCATCTTCCATCTCATCAGCGTTTGTATTAAGGGAACACCTGGTGGCCATCTTTTTTGACCTCGAAAAAGCTTATGTCCCAACGTGGAGGTACGGAATCCGACGCACATTGCACTCGTGGGGATTCCGTGGTTGTCTTCCTCTGTTCCTGGAGAGCTTCCTATAGCAACGCTCTTTCCGCTTTCGCCTCGGTACTTATTTATCATCGAATCATCCTTTGGAAAATGGTGTCCCACAGGGTTCAATCTTGAGCGTCACTCACTTCGCCATAGCCATAAATAGCATTGCGTCAGTGGTCCGAGAACTGGTACATGCGTCTCTCTTCGTTGACGACTTTGCCATCTATTGTTCGTCTAGCAGTTTCTCTGTTATCGAGAGGCAACTGCAATTGGTTTTAAACCGTTTACACGTGTGGAGCATGTCTACCGGCTTTAGTTTTTCTGTATCCAAATCATGCTGTATGCATTTCTGTAGGATATACCATCACCAGAATAATCCAGATCTTTCTCTTGGGGGCCAACGTCCTCCTTTCGTTGACTCCGCAAGATTCCAGTGTCTTACATTCGACCGCACACTAACTTGCCGCAATCACATCCGAAAACTAAAATCCCGTTGTAATTCTTCCCTCAACCTCCTTCGCTGCTTAAGCAGATCATCATGGGGCGCAGACCACACTTGCCTTCTTCGTATGTATAGAAGTCTCGTTCGGTCTGTATTAGATTAAGGCAGTATTGTATATGCCTCCGCAAAACCGTCGACACTCCGGCCCCTTAACATCATGCAAGAGTGCGCATTGCAACTGGTACTTTCCGCACCAGTCGAATAGAATGCTTACTAGTGGACGCTGGCGAACCATCTCTTAACAAGAGACGTGATATTCTACTTGGATCTTACAGAGTGAAACTGATGGGGGTTTCCAATCACCCCACTCGGCAACACCTACATTCCCCAAAATTTATTTCTTCTTACGCTGCAAGACCTTCGTTACCCCGCCCAGCGGGTGTTCGTTTTAAAAATCTGCTAGAGGAAAACCTCATCACACTACCTCCCCCAGTGAAATACCCACACTCTCTCACACCACCCTTGTCCTTCATGCAACCAACCATCGACTTTCGGCTGTCTCAACTTTCAAAGCAAGACACTCCAGCTGTTATGTACCAACAGCACTTTGGAGAACTAAAAAGCCTCTATTTGGGTCATATGTTCATATACACTGATGGCTCAGCAATTAATAATTCCGTTGGCGCTGCTTTCCACTGCCATAGGACCATGCGTTCTTTCCGCCTCCATTCCTTTTGCAGCGTGTACACCGCTGACAAATTCGCAATCCTTGAGGCGCTGAAGTACATCCAGCTATATTCAATACGGCGTGTGATATTCTGCAGTGACTCAAGAAGAGACGATCTTATGGCAACTTTTGAATCTGACGTAGGAACAGATGAAAGGCCAAGGACTGCCCTCTGCGTTCCCCACAAAATTTAGTGCTCTGTGGTCGGTGTCTTCACTATACACTTCTGACACTCTTACGCTGACAATTCAAAATTTGATAAGCCATCTAGTATCTAAAAATTTTGAAATAGTTTTTTGTTGGGTTCCTGGGCACGTGGGTATTACGGGTAATGAAAGAAGCTGATGAGGCAGCGAAGTGGGGAACGCAGAGGGCAGTCCTTGGCCTTTCATCTGTTCCTACGTCAGATTCAAAAGTTGCCATAAGATCGTCTCTTCTTGAGACATGGCAAGCCGAATGGCAATATCACGCCTTCAAGTTGAGGAAGGTAAAAGACTCCATTAAGACCTGGGTGTCATCAACCCGTACGAACAGACGTGAGAAGTAATCCTTACACGCCTTCGTATTGGCCACTGCTATCTTACCCATGGTCATCTCTTACGCGGAGAACCTCCCCCCGGCTGTGAAACTTGTAACACAACACTTACCGTGGAACACTTTCTTCTGGAGTGTCTCAAAATTAGTACCAACCGACGACGATACAATCTACCGAACAGTTTGAACGTTATGTTGGGACAAAATGAACCGATTTTAATGCGCGTTTTTAGATTCCTTCAGGAAATTGGCTTCTGGAACAGTATCTGATCTCTCTTCGTATGTTTTTACTCAAATCCATAAACGAAACGGGGCTCCTCCCACAAGTTCTAGGGAGGGTTTGGATTTAAATTTTATTTTCTTCCCTTTGTTTTCAATTTACATTCTCTCTCTCTCTCTTTCTTTCGAAATTTACTCTTTTCTTTATTTTAGGTTTTTATGATTTCATGATGTTTTTTTCTTTCCTTTTTTGATATATCTTTGGATCTATTGTAATTCAGGAGGGTTTTAGTGGGTATGGTCGAGTCACTTGGAGAGTCCCACACGCGGGGAGAGTCATGTTGGCTCTCCTTAGTGCGTAACTGCATTTTCCCTACCTGTACAAAATTTTAGGGCTCCAATGACCTTTGATATCGACGAGCCATTAAGCCCCACAAAAAAACAAGTCGCATTTAAACGTAATGCTATTAATGGATGTAGAATCCAAACCTTCATTAATGTGCATCCTTCCTTGAGAGCTACTACCACCACAATCGCCACCAACTTTACTAGAGAATCAGGTTTCTTTTTTATTTTTATTTATTTATTTTTTAAATTTTGGCATAAAGTATCGGGTACTGAATTCAAAAGTATCGATACTTACTCGGCATCGATACTATCGTTCGAACCCTACAAATGATTATCGCTGGACCGAAATGATGACCTAGAGCAGGGCCCGCGAAGCCATACCAGGCGGCCCTCAGGGAATTAACTTTTTTGCCCATGATATACTAAAAAAACTAATATTGTAACAGCCTGTAAAACGTCGCAAAAACTAATGTCATTAATAATAACTAACTTCATTATGCCAGTGATATTTCTTCTATTTTATATATTACGCAGTTGCATTCAAGACTGGAAGTCGGACGGTGACTAGAGAAAGTGTAGGACGAGGGCATGTTGAAGCTTGCAAGGGAGGAGAGCCTGGCGAACAAAGAACCACTTCCTCGGGTGGTTTAAAAATAGAAAATAAGACATAACAAGGGGCAGGTTTTTCGACACCACCTACAAGTTCGCGAGGGAAAATGGACCAATGAGAAAAAAATCGAAAAGTAAAATAACAAATCGTCTTTCGGGATAGCAAAGTTTCCCGCGGTTTTGCAGCAAAAAATGGAGGGGATAATTTTTCGTAGAAGAGATGTCGGAAGAGAGATCGCGGTTGTGATGAGACATGAGTTCGCCACGAAAGTATTTGACAGAAAGAAACGTCTCCTCTCTCTGAGGACACCAAAACTTATTATGTCCGAATCAAAGAAGATACTTGTTTTATGAGTACACAAGTGATAGTACCAGCACATAAACATTATCTTAAATTTATTCTCCGCCGATAGACACCGGTCACGGGTGAACAGTCAGGTGACAAAACCTATACGAGTGACTGCAGAACATTTATCGGGGCGACAAAGGAGACAGAAGCGTCTCGTTCAGCCAGACTGCAGTCCCGCGATTCTCCATTCATGGATCGACGTCATGTAGGGTGTGTACCTGCATAAACGGATTCATCCCAGCTTCAATGGTGAGGTCGGACATCTTTCCTTAGATTTTGGTTGGAATAATAAGCGAATGAAAATAATCAGAGCTCTGAAATAATTAAGTAGAAGATGAGCGAATTGATAACTGGAAATTGTATAAATTCATTTTGTTGTCGTTGCAATCACTAATTTTTTTTTCATTTAATTCAATCAAAGATATTTGAAATTTAAAAAAATACAAGCGCGGAAGCGAATGTTTCCAGTTAAACAAACAAATTTTAAATGTTTTTTCCTTATTTTATAATTAATTTTTTAATTTTTTTTTTTTTGGGGGGGGAATGTTTTATCTCAATAAATGTTTTGTACTTTCATATTGTGATGTGTTTCTTTCCAAAAAGTAGACGGGGTATTGCAGTGCCATATAGGTGTAAGTGCGGAGCTCTGGTGATCCTTAATGTTCTAAACTAATGACAAAATTCATTAATTAACATATTTATCAAGAAAAATGTAGTGGATGTTACAACTTGGATGTTATGTTGGATGCAACCCGCGAGGTATTGAAGGTTTGATTATGTGGCCCGCAAATGTGTGAAAAGGTTGTCGACCCCTAATCTCGATAAAGAAAACAATTGATTTTCATTTCTAGCACAAGAAACCATCCCTTTAAATGAGAATCTGATTAGATAGGCGATTACAACAGACCATATTTTAAGTAAAGTTTACATTTACACCAAGGACGGGTGACCGAGCCAATTTAAATTCCGGGCGAGTTAAGAACATAGTGTTAGATCGACGGAAATTAGTATTAAAAATGATATACTGGTGCGGAGTTTTGATTACGAGTGAAGATTACCGAAGATGATACCGAGGAAAGATGAGAATTCGCGAGATTCGGTTTACCGGATTTGATATCTGATAATTAGTCTCCGACGCGTTTACGACCGGTCTCCACGACACGACGTTGATTGTGATACCTGAATCAGCCGAGCGCAGATGGTGACATCGGGATCAACGAGCTCTGATAGTGCCGCCGGAATGAGCGAACTTTGTCGGCTGAAATCCTTAAATTTCAAAGATACTTCTCAGAACATTTTAGTACATTTTGTTCTCTTTTTACACATTGCATATTATATTACCATTTTGAGTGATTTCGTAATGAGAAGTCAAAGTCTAACTGTCTCACAACAGATCCCGAAGGTGCCCATCTCTTGGAGGCATCTCGCTCCAGCCGGTTTGATCGCAGGAGTGACCTGGTACAATAAGTAGTCAGTTTGGATGTTGAGCAGTGACGAACAATCCCTCTTGTCACCAGAAATGAATCCCCAGCCATCTATCCACCCTCATTACAAAGGGGAACCAAGCTGGCCTCTTTGTAACGAGAAGTTTGTTGCAAAAATGTAATTACAAATGTTTAAACTGATTACTATGCAGGGCCTAACATTCTTTTCAACATAAAATCTTACAGAAAATCAAATCTCTCCTAAATAATAAAAAAAACATTTATTATACATCATTTGGTGCAAAATGTTATTTTTAATTGATTGAAACATAACCATTAATTACTAGATAAATTTTTACAAGCACAATAAATTCTTATCTCTATTTACATAGGGCTCTAATGACCTTGCCATTGACAAGCCCTAAAGCTCCACAAAAAAAATCTATTTACATATTATGTACAACTTTCAACATCTTCAAAGCTTGCTGGTGTTTCTAAGATATTACTTCCCACACAACTTTTTCACTAAAAGGAAATTCCTTTGCTGAGTACTATATAGTACTAAAAGTACAGAAGAACATTGATTATCTGAACTTACATTGTCAGGGATGGTTTGAAATTCAGATGATCAAAACCCACTTAATAAAGGAAAGTCAAAAAGATGTAATAAAACCAACATTATTGAACAAAAAGCAACTTTGTTTACATGCCATGTGGTAAATGGTAAAAAATAAATGACAAACAAAATATGCATAAGTTGTATGTATTTATGTACTTATAGATACACATATGTATGATTATTTATCAAGATAAATTCAGTGACAAAGAAAATTTTACTACTTATCTGCTTCTAAGTTGACTTCATCATTAAGACAGCTGACAAGGGGACTCCTCAACTTGGGAAATTGACTTTGGGGTGGAACTTCGCAGGATTGTAGTAGCCTCTCAGTACCATCAATTGTCAAAAAAGAAAGTGCAATAGTCAGCCATTTCCGAGAAAAAAGCTCTCCAAGTTTTCTTTCGTTTTACATAATACATTGTATTAAATGTTCAAATTTAATTCTCTTTCACAACAGTTTCACAATCGGTGACAGAACTTGATTGGTTTGTGTTCTTATTAAGGGCAGTTTTTTTGTAAAATTATTTTTTAATAAAATCATTTTTCAGAATAATGTAAATAACATACATAATTTACTATAATTTTAATAATACTTTAAATTCATTTTTAATTATGACTTTTTTTTGTTTCAAATTAAAACTATAACTTGTAAACATAAATCATACTGTCACTAGAAATCCATTATCCTTAACTTGCTGAAGCAAAGGTCTTTAAGTGACCAATACTATAATAATCCCCTACATTAATACATAAAACCTTAAAACAAAATGTCAGTTTATTGTTAGATTTTGTAGTGATAGGAGCATTTCATATCATACTCTTCATACCTTCAAACAATAGTAACATCCTCTCATGTCATTAGAACATCTAAAATAGTAATAATAAATTATTATTGTATCGTCTGCAGATAAAAAAATTACAAGTGATTGAAGAGCTGAAGAACAAATTGCTGATGATTTTTTAGTGATTTCTCAAAGTTGAGATTGAAAGATTTGTTAATTTCAAAGATTACTAGAAGAACATGATTTAATACATCAGAATTGCTTCAACCGCAAGAAGAAATATAGATGGGAGAAGACATTTACCAAAATTCAATAGACATGCAGGCTGAAAAGTAATTTGTGTGTGATGAACTCAAAAAAACGCATTAATATAATTATTAACAATTATAGTAAAACTATTATTTATAATATTCTAAAATAATGATTTTTATGAAATTGTTTATTCAATTAAAAATACTTTTACAAAAAAAGTCTGCCTTAAATGAGAACAGGAAAACAACATGTGTCATGGACAAGCAACATTGAATAAAAACTGCAACGTTGAATAAAAAAACTGAATGTTCAATGCATTAATTGAGATGGAAACATGGAAATCCTTTTTCTCAGAAATGGCTGGCTATTGAACTTCCTTACTTTGACAATCAATGACTCTTAGGGGTACTAAAATCCTATGAAGGTCCATCCCGAAGTCAATTTCCCAATTTGCGACCTAGTAAGTCTATAATTCTTTTAAGTTGCAATGGTTGGGTGTGATCCGATTCTTCTTGTAGCTCAAACGATAAGAATGCCCAATTAAGGTACTTATCTTTTCCATGATGCCAGTTCGGGTAATTCAACATTCAGATAATGGTCACTCTACTGTACATATGATAGTTTCCCAAAATGGAATAAAATTTAATTTCCACTCAAATGTGAAACCTCAGAATGTGTTATTGATTTTTTTCATGTTACCTTGAAAGTACCTTGAAGTACCACAATAGCATATTAATGAATTTATAACATTTAAATCAAAAAGTGTGCTATCACTTGTTTTCAAAAGAGTTAATGCTTTGGAGTATTTTTCAGGACATTTCCACCAGATAATGTAGTTTCTAGTAGATCCTTTATTCTTCATATTCTCTGCTATCTCTGATTTTAGTGAGATACTTAGCACCAAGAGTCAGAACACTAAAACAATATTGATAAAGACACAAATGAATAGTCCCACCCTGAGAATAAAAGAAGTAAAAAGTTACAAAATATCACAAACACATTATTCAAATAGAGGAAGATTAACAAACGTGTAAAACATATAGCACAGCATGCAAATAAAGCATACAGATTTTTTAGACCCAATAGCCCAGTAACATAATTTCACAATATATAGAATACAAAAAAAATGTTTTCCATGACAAACTTGCTTTAGGCCAGCTATCACCAACCTCCCGGAAGCATATACCGACAATTCGCAGGAAATGGCAGGCGAGTCTGGTGACAGTACACTTATCGTTCCAACGGTCCGAGTATAACTGACAAATTTATACCCTCGGGTCATTTTTTCATTTTATTTATATCACGTATAATTCAATACAATATGTAATTAATGAATAGCACATGTTCTATAGAGTACCATGCGCTACGAGCCGTCGGAACAAGACTGAAGTAGTGCCATGAAGAATCGATTTTCCGCTGCTTTCTGAAATACTTTGAGTCCCTGGTTTTCGATCACCGCCTCGAGTCGGCGAATTATCATAGGGAGAAAGTGCCCCCAAAATGAGGCGGTGGCTCTTAAGGGCACGTAGTTTTTCTACGTGGAAGGCGTAGCCTACTATGTCCAGCAACAATTTGCGTGTCTTCTAGCCATCGCTTGAATATGATGGAGCAGCGCGAACCCACGGGGGGCAAGAGCTAGCGGCCTCGATGAGAGTCGCTTCGTGCGGGGGGGGGGACTGTTTCGGGGAAGGCCGCGGGGGAGACGAGCGTTGGCAATGCATACCGATTCCACGGTAAGTTGTATATGGGTTCAGCGCAGCAACACATCGCGGTACGAATCTTGCTGGTTCAAGCGACCCTGAGTCTCTCAGAACGACCACACGGCCGACACGACACGCAAAGTGGTTACACTTTGCCTCTAATTGTTATATCCTGGCTTTTCAATTTTAGTCGACTCACGGACCACTCTGTCAATATATCTAACATTCTTCGTTGGTATTTCAGAGTAAAATTAATTTAATGGCTACATTTCCAAACGTGCTCAGCAATGGCAGACTCTTCGCTCTGTCCTAGTTTTGTTTCATACACGTTCCTTGATATGAGGGATCTGTGAGAAAAACCGACAGCGAGAAAACCTCACACGACAAAATGTGTGAAGTAATCCCACAAACATTTACCGACGAGAAAAATATATTCCGAAGGGGCTCTAACATGTAGTTCCATCTTTCCTTATCATCTTAAGTTTTTCCATTTATTCAAAAGTTCAAAGTATATAGAGTGATTCAGAATTCCTATTACACAGTAATAGTTGCATGATAAATTGATCATGCTTTGATAATGTTGCTAAAGCTCCACAATTACCAAGTACAGTTATAGTTGTAGAGGGAACTCAGAACAGCAATATTTGGTAATAAACCCATGTCCGGAAATGCGCAGACTCCGTTTGGAATACAAACGACTTCGAACGATGGAAGGCAATACACACTGACAGAGGACGGTGTCTCGTGTAACGTGATGTCTTGTGTGACGTGATGTCACGTGTCCAATGAATTGTTGCGCATGTACATCAGTTGCCACTGAGCGACCGAGAAAGACAGAGTACACGTTTTCCGAGTACACCGACATGTTGCTCATCTACGATTAAAGTGGACGAAATGGTCGATTAGTACAACGCCTCTATCACGAACGATTTCCGGGTCGCGCTCGTCCAGCACATGCCATTCTTGCAAGATTGGAACAACGGCTTCAGGAAAACGGCACCTTCAAGACCAATAGACCCGTTTTAGATCGTGGCCGGACGCGCTGCACTGTTGACGTGGAAGAGGATGTCCTCCTTCTGGTCGACCAGAACCCGTCTACGAATACCCGCAACATCGCAGGTGCCGTGGATGTTTCCCAGAGCAGCGTCTGGCCAGTTCTCCATGAACAGCACACATGAACTTCACCCATACCACCTCCAGAGGGTGCAGGCATTGGGTCTAGCTGATTTTGCGCCACGTGTCGATTACTGCGCGTGGTTCCTACATGTTGTGTCGACGTTCCAGACTTTCCTCTGATCATTCTTTCCACAGATGAAGCGTATTTCACAAACGAAAATCTGCTTAACCCTCGAAACAGACACATTAGGAAAACCCTCATGCCACACATCCCCGTGGATTTCAACATCGTTTCGGAATTAATGTATGGGCTGGTATTGTCCATGGTCGTCTGATTGGCCTGTGTATTCTACCGCCCCGCCTAACGGGTCACAGCTACTAATCCTTCCTGCAAGACGTACTGGTGCAGCATTTGGAGGATGCGTCATTGCGTATCCATCGGACGATGTAGTTTCAGCAGGACGGTGCGCCAGCCCACTTTTCACGCGACGTCCGTCAGCACCTTCACAAAACATTCGGGGACAGGTGGATAGGTCGCGGTAGACCAATTTTTTGGCCACCACGATCGCCCGATTTAACACCTCTGGACTTTTGCCTGTGGGGTTATATGAAGAGTATTGTTTACGAGACCCCTGTGGAGTCACAGGACGATCTCTCTCCTTCACCGTGTAATGGCTGCAGCGGATGTCTTTCAGGACACTCCAGGACTTTTGGACCGTGTGTATATGAACATTGTTCGCAGGTACACTTTGTGCAACGAAACTCGTGGTCGACACGAGCAATGTTGTAGTTCACGCAGGTAGGAGTTGGCTGATGCACGTGCAGGTATCCTTTGACGTAATTTCAAAGTCGTTTATCTTTCAAACGGCGCATTTCCGGAAATGTGTTTATTATCAAATATTGCTGTCCTAAGTCGTCTCCACAACTGTGTAATAGGATTTCTGAATCACTCTATGTATATATATATATGAAACATTAGATATTTGTTTCCAATTACTGGCTTTCATGAGATCCCTGAACGGTACTCACGTGTTAATACAACTAAATTTTCGCATGGACCTACTAATAACTGTTTAAAGAAAATAAATAAACACACACCTATATCCTTGGGGTTTTAGAACTCGCCAACGTCAAGGTCATTAGATTATATTTAGGACTCGCCCACGCCAAGGTCATTAGATTGGCGAGTCCTAAAACCCCAAGGATATAGGTGTGTGTTTATTTATTTTCTTTAAACATTTATTAGTAGGTCCATGCGAAAATTTAGTTGTCGTATTAACACGTGAGTACCGTTCAGGGGATCCCATGAAAGTCAGTAATTGGAAACAAATTTCCAGTGTTTCATATTTAAAGCAAACCAACATTAAACTCATTTTACTTACGGTATTTCTTAATGTATTCTCTCGAAGTCATAAAACTAAGTTAGATATTGCCAAACCAAGTTGACCAACTAATTATTTTCCTGCTAATTTATGTAGCTATATAATTTCCGTCTGACCTAACCTAACTAATTTGATCTTAAAATAATTTATCTTAAAACTTAATTTGATTCGAAAATATACACGAAATATTATGAAGTACTTATGGTGGACCATGGCTTACATGTGAACTTGGATTTAATAATATTCCTCGGAGAAAGTTAATTGTGTACTTGACCTTACTGAGAAACTACATGATCATTACGTATACGATTTAATTTCATTAATAAATTATTTCGTTACGTTCAAGAAAAAAGATTTAAAACATTAAAAAGATCAGCTTCCAACATATGTCTTGCTGAAAAAATTATCCAACATTTTTCTCGAACGTTAGTGCTTTATTATTACTAGGAGAAATTAAGTAATTTTTCCTTCACAAAAGATTTGAGTATGTCATTTTTTTGGTCTTTTAAATTAATTCCAAAAGTTTTAAATAAATAGATGGATAAATTTTTTATTTTAATATATCCCATTAAAAATATTTTTATTATTATACTATTAAATATTTTAATCTCCATTTTTCGAAGTTCATCACTTGTTTCATGCTTGTTTACAATATCTCAGTCGTCAACTATTTTTTCCAAGTTCGGAATGTGTTTTGATGGTTGTCATGACAACGGCTTGCCCACGCGCGTCTGGCATTGGAGAAGACTGGGATAAGCCCCCAACACTCCCGCCATTGTCGCTACGCACAATCCTGTTGCTGTTTTATTCCGAGAGCGAGGTGTGGCGTCGTCTGCGATCCGAGCGGTGGAAGTATGCTTTGTCTGTACTTTGACCCGACGAAATACCAAGCAGCGAGCGTAACCATTCCGTCACTGCGGACGACGCAATTTCCATAACTGAATACAGAAGGCAAAAAATCTATGACTTTTCTCTTGTTTACCATTGTGAAGTGCTTTCAGGGAGCGCCAAAATTAGACATTTCAGCGGGCAACGCTGCAGTGTTACCTCACGGCCTTAGCACGTTAGCTGCCAAGGACCTCGAGAACGGTGTTTTCCGACGACCCGAATAATACAAAAATTACAAGGCTACATTGTTACAGGTATATCGAGCAATTATATTTTAGGACTCACTTCCGCTTAAATTTATTACATTTTAAATGCATTTTTATACTTAAAGTAACATCATTAAACAGTTTATCGAAGTAAGTATAATAGTAGTTAATGGGTCACAAATGAACCGTAAAGATTAATTGTAATGGACCTGATTATAACGGATGACACTTATGACACAATTAAAAAACTTACAGGTTCATAAAATGTGATAATACTTTTTACGTAACAATATGTACAGATTGGATTTAATACACCAACTATTGACAATATTCCCAAAATTGATTCGTTTTAACAATAAAAATTGAACGCAACAACCAAGCAGTATGTGTACATCCTGTTTTTGAGGTGTTCTCAAGGGTATTTATAATTAAATTTAGCTTGCTTCATTGAAATACCAAAACGATTTTTGTACGATGGTTGTAACCGAAGTTATGATGCTATTTTGGGACCGTCGTAGATTTGAAGTGAGTCAGGCGCGCGCCGCGACGGCGTATGGCGCACTCTCCTCGAGAATACCCCATCACTCCGATTGTCACACGAATAGTCACGAGTGAAAATGACCACTCACAGTTACACTATTCACTCATTTAGTAGTTTCATCAATAAATAAATATGGGCAAGCAAAATACAGGCATTTATCTGCTTAGTGCCGGAGAGTAATATCCAAATGTTAATATACACATCCTCTGCGAATTTTTGAAAAAAGAAACGTATCTACTAGTAGACATCAACCGGTCGCATAGAATTCGCTTTTCGACAAAATTCGTAAAAAAATTGAAGCTATCTGATAAGCAAAAGTCTTTTTGGTTCCATGCCAACTGAAAAAGTTATTGAATTTGATTTTTAAAGTTGGTTTTGATTTTGATAGTTTATTTTTAAAATGTCATTTTTATTACCTTTTTTAAATTTATTAGTTTTTATGACAATATACGATACCCTGAATTGTTTCAGCCGAATTCAATAAAATATCAATGACAATAAAGGTAACTACAGCCAATTGAAGAAACTATAATAATAATAATAATAATAATAATAATCACCATCATCATCATTGTCAGAAATTATTTCCGTGTTATGAAAGAAATTCATAACACAAGTGGTTACGCCGAAGCACTTAGAACGTGTTTCATCCAGAACTACCCTAACCTTACCCACAACTCAAAACATTGTAGATAGGAAAAACTACATTCTCAATTAAAGAAGACAGCAAAGACCCGTGCCACAAACTATAATAGATCAGATCAAACACGAAGTTGACCTACAATACGCAGAAACCACATCTGAAACAAGCCAAGAAGAAAGGACTCAGATGAGTTCAAAAAATGAATTAGAAGGAATACCAATTACACATCAAATTATCAGAGAAGAGGAGTTAGAAGTCAGTGCTAACAAAGATATCATTGCAATCAGAGAAAGGTTAGAAGAAAATCTCATTAAAAATACAACCACAGTGAAAATGACACACTACCTGTAATCCCTGAACTGTTCAGAACCAAAAAGTTCATCAAACTAACAACATTAATGATAAATTGAAAGGCGTTTCTAGGTTGCACATTGTTTTATTGGTATAAAGCTTTTTCGGCTGCATAGCAGCCATCGTCAGTAACATACACTGAAAAATATAAATGTACATAAAATGACAATAATAAAAATAGAAACATAATATGAAAGTATACAATAATTGGGTGAAACAGTATCGAAAGAAGTGTATTTTTGGTTGTTGTTGA
>NNCF01137561.1:39314-49684 GCA_002313205.1 Laupala kohalensis
AAATCTATTTTCTACTTCTAAAATATAAAAATCCTTTTCAATGTTAAATGTGTGTGTGTTTTCTACTAGGTGGTTGGCGAAGTGTGAGACTGTTGTGTTATTTTTCCATGCATTTACGTGTTCCTGTATCCTTTGTTTGAATGTTCGTCCAGACTGCCCGACATACACGGAGGGACAATCACTACCGAATTTTACATATCCATAGTATTCTAAAAAACAATCAAACCAATAAAATATACCAATATAACAATGAGCAACATAGAAACACCTTTCAATTTATCATGCTTTGATAATGTTGCTAAAGCTCCACAATTACCAAGAACATTAATGAATGAAAATGTCCTACCAGACTATACAAACCAAATAGAAGAACTCAAAGACTTGCAGCATGTGGCATATATTGCAGCATTAACAACCAGCGAGATGTGCATAGGAAAATCTATAGTAAACAGCAATAGGGAAAACATTCAAATCCCAAGAAAACCCAAGTGGATGATAAGACTTGAAACTAAAATAGAAACCATCAGGCAAGATCTAGGTAGGATGAATCAATACAATGAGGTAACAGGGGAAAAAGATTAATGAAAAACATAGGGAAATGCAAAATTAGATATAAACATCATACTAATTATGATTCATTAAATTGAACTATGGAAGAGCATGTCGACACCGCCAAACAAAGATTGAATGTATTTGTAAAAAGGTTAAAGAAGTATAAAACCAGTTTGGCAAGGAAGAAGGAAAACACACTGTTTTATAAAAACGAAAAAGGATTTTACAAAAACTTACTGACAAAAATGCACAATAGAAGGAGCATCCCCGACCACAGAAAATGTTGAACAATTCTGGTCAGATATATGGTCAACAAGGACCACTCGTAACCCAAATCCGTCATGACTACGTGTAGTAGAAAAGGAGGCAGAAAGACTGACAGAGATGGAAAACCCTGTTTTATCAGAGAATGAACTTGGAGAAATAATCTCTAAGACCCACAACTGGAAATGTTCTGGACCGGATAGAATCCAAAATTACTGGATAAAAAAGTTTACGACCCAGTATTACTTAAAATAATCAATTCCATAATACAACCAGAAATATTACCAGAAGAATTATGTACAGGAAACACCTACCTCAAACCCAAAGACAGTGATACAGAGAATCCCGCCAAATACAGACCAATCACACGTCTCAACAACTACTACAAACTCATCACAGCCCGCATTAGCAAGAAGATACAACAACACTGCGAAAATAACAATATTATTGCAGAAGAACAGAAAGGAAGCCGACCCAACTCAATGGGATGTAAAGAACAACTTTTAATAGATGAAGTCGTGATAAATCTTGCTACCCAGAAACAACGAAATATAGCCACAGGATACATAGACTACAGAAAGGCGTAAGATATGATACCCCACAGTTGACTCCTTTACACATTACACCTATACAAAATCCACCCAGTGGTAACAAAGTTTTTCGAAAACGCTATGACAAAATGGAGCACCAGACTCATCTTTTCCAACAACAAAAGTAGAAGCGGAGAAAGCAACCAAACCATCAGCAAGGCCCCTAATACAACTGAAAACAAAATACGCATCAACAGAGGAATATTGCAAGGGGATTCAATCAGTGGATTACTCTTTTGCTTAGCTCTAAAACCTTTATCCACTATCCTCAAACAACAAGGGAAGAATTTAGGATTCAATATCAAAAACAGAAAAGTCGAATGCTGTGTCACACATTTAATGTACATGGGTAACATCAAAATTTATGCAAGAAATGCAGAAAGTCTGAAAATGATCTTGAAAATTATAAAACAATTCAGCAACGACATCAGAATAGAATTTGGAATAGATAAATGTAAATTACAAAACCATGTTCGTGGTAAAGTTAAAGAAATAACACCGTATACTAGTGAAATATCAAGATATAGAACAACTAGACCCTAATGAACTGTACAAATACTTGGGTGTGATGCAAACAGATAGAATAGAACACACAATAGTCAAAGAACACATCACTAAAGAATTCATGAGAAGGATGGAAATAACAACAAAAACTCATTTAAATTCACGTAACCTGACGAAAGCAATAAACTCATTAGTCATCCCCATACTATCCTACTCATTTGGGGTAGTAAAATGGTCAACTACAGATCTGGAAAATTTAGAGAGGAAAATCAGAACCACGATGACAAGCAACAACAAACACCATTCTAAATCAGCATTATAACGAATGTTCATCCCATGTAACCAGGGCGGAAGAGGCATCATACCAATCAAAGACCTCCATGAAAGACAAAAGTATATCCTCAATAAGTTTTTCCGGAACAAAGCGTATACCTCATCACTACACCAAGCAATTACAACCAGTGATAAAAAATATACACCCTGTCACCTGAATGAACCTCTACCTCAACCAATACAAAAAAAAAGAATGACAACCTGGCACCATACACCGTAAACCAATACACGGGAACTACCCCAACCAACTGACCAACAGCAAAATAAATAAAATAGAATCAGTTAAGTGGTTAATGAACGGCAAATTATTCCCAGAAACAGAAGGCTTCAGAGTATCAATGCAAGACGGAGTCACATCAACCAGAAACTACAGGAAAATAATCCTGAAAGAAATCAGAATTACAGATTCATGTCACTGATGTAACCAAAGCAAAGAAACTCTCGAGCATGTCATTGGTGGTTGCACACAGTTGGCTCAAAATGATCACAAAACTAGACATGATAACATGGGAAAAATAATTCACCTGAAAATTGCAAAATCACTGAACTTCATTAAGAATCCCATACCACCAGACCTACTGTATAAACCTCAACCAGTCCTGCAAGACGATTTGAAAGCAAATATTTTGTACTGGGACAGAAGCATTCTCACTGACCTAACAACAATTCACAACAGACCTGATACAATCCTTAGGAAAAGAAAAGAATCAAAAGTGTATCTCATCGATTTTGCTGTCGTAAATTACAACAATCTAGAAAAAACAAAGAACGACAAAATATCAAAATACCAACAACTAGCCTTTGAAGTAAAAAAGACTCTGGAATGTTCAGGAAGTGATCATAGTGCCTATCATTTTATCTACCTTAGGACTAGTACCCCAATCCCTGGTCGACTCCATTAAAAAACTCAAAATCAACACCAATATAATAAGTAGATTGCAACACAGCGTCCTTCTGTCCTCAGCCCACATTACCAGAAAGTTCTTGGACCTGAAATAGATTCTTCCTCCCAGCAGAACTTGATTTAATCCACTGCTGAGAGAAAAACCAATACAAGTTGAGAGAACTAAGTAATAACAATAAAAATAAAAGTACCTTTACTTTGGCGAGACTCAGACCTTAAGGTCTGCTCTTCCGTCTAACCATTTTAAAACATTTACATTTAACATTAAGAAGCAATACTAGGGACCATCCCGGTGTAACCTTAAGCGATTGAGTAAACCCAGCAAAACCCCAACCAGGATGGCCGTTTAGTGTCGAACATGGGTTAGAAACAGTAACAGTACAATATAATTATGAATATACAAATAACAAAATATAGAAATTACAACAAGGATATAACAACAAATTATTACGCAATGACATTATTTACGAGTTACATATTATTAGACGATAATTCCTTACGAGATACATATTACACATTATTTACAAATTATATATTACATAAGATTATATGAAACTAGGGTACTGAAGGATAAAAGAGAGAGATAATGCAAAACAAGAAGAGAAAGAATGAAAGAAAGATAAAAAGAAAGAATACGAATGAGGGAGAGAAATAGACAGAGAAGGTGGGAAGAGTAAAGGGTATTATTTTTCATCCACTCTGTAAGACGTCACTTGAAAGAAGAAAAAGTTGAAAGAATTTAGTTCAGCAGAAAGTTTGTTCCAACAACGTATTGTGTGTACTGTGAAGGATTTACTATAAAGAGTTGTGCCATGCCGAGGAATAGAGAGGAGATGTGAGTCTCGCGCGCGATCCAGTTTCAAAACTTTAAAACGTTTTGCTAAAACTGTCAAATGTCCATTTTTTATTATTGTATGAAGAAGAGATAGGTAATGCAGCGTTCGACGTTTCTCGAGTGTGAGTGTTCTGGGTTTTTTGAAAATGTCTGCCACACGGTCATACTTCCTGAGATCAAAAATGAAACGAATGAGTTCTGAACTACATGTAATATACGTTTTCGTTTTTCCGTGAAGTCAGTGAAAAGGAAGTCGCAGTAATCATAGTGCGGCATGACAAAAGACTTAACAATAATTTCCTTTACTCCTGTTGGTAATACATCACGTAGCCGTTTTAAAGAGTGGATGGTGGAGTAAACCTATTTATATGTGTCGTCTATTTGGGTTTGCCAACTTAGCGAGCTTTCAATATAAATTCCTAGATTTTTCACGTGACTGCACCAAACGAGAGAAGCTTTATTAACTGATATATTGGGTAGAGTGCAATTTGAAAGTTTACTGAGGGTTTTCTTAGAACCAAGCAATAAGCATTGTGATTTAGACAGATTTAACAAGAGACCGATAGATGTTGCCCACGTACTGAGTGAGGCGAGATCTTCGTTAAGTTTTTGTGCAATTGAAGTTTTTTTGTGGGGCTTTACGGCTCGTCGACATCAAGGTCATTAGAGCCTTAAAATTTTGTACAGGTAGGGAAAATGCAGTTACGCACTAAGGAGAGCCAACATTACTCTCCCCGCGTGTGGGACTCGCCGAATGACTCAACCATACCCACTAAAACTCTCCTGAATTACAATATATCAAGAGGAAAATGAAAGATACCCTAGTCCTAATAGCGTCGGGATAAAAAGAACAAGAGGTGATCAAGGGAGGTCAGTAAAGAGAAAGGAAGGAGTCTAGCACAAATAAGTGGATGTAATGCCAGTCTCAGCTCGGGGCCCCGTGTTTTCCAAACACGTACTTACTAGATGTAAGTCCCCTATAGAAGTTATGTTAGACGGTTTGCCACTAATATAAATTTGAAGATCGTGGATACTTCCTTGCTCAACATCACGCACAGTTTGAAGGGATGATGATGTGTTATTTCCAGATACTACAGTTTGTTTCCGTCCAGTTAAATATTCCGAAAACCATCTTATTGAAGGCCATCCAAAATCTAAAGTTTTTATTTTTGCAAGCAAAATATCATGATCAACTGAATCAAATGCCTTGCTAAAATCGAGAAGGACAAGAATAGTTACGTTTCCCGCGCCAATCGAATTTCGAGAATCTTTCTAAAACATTCAACAAGACGGTCCCTGTACTTCTACCTGAAAGGAAACCGGATTTACTTTTATTTATTGTATTTTTGTGATCAAGCTATCCCTTCACTAGATTCGGAACCACTTTTTCTGATATTTTCGACAGAGTGGGCAGAATACTAATTAGTCGATACTCACTTGATTTTGAGGGATGCGATGTTTTGGGGAGAGGGTGCACTAAGGCAGTTTTGCACGGGGTAGGGAAGCTACCACTGGAGAGTGAATAATTGATAATATCCGTAATAGGTGAAACACAGAAGTAACTGCATAATTTTAATAGTTTAGCGTTCAATTTATCTGAGCCCGAGCTGTTTGACTTCAAACTCATTATGATCTTCCATACCTCTGCTTGAATGACAGACGTAAAATAGAAATTATTTTCTCAGTAATTCTCATCGTTTTGTAAAGACTTTAACACTTGTAGCTTTAAATATACATTGATGCACGATGTTTGACCTACGAAATAAGTATTTAAAATATCTAAAGGTATACAGATATCGAACGAAGTGGATTGTCTTACCCAATCCAATACTTTTAAGAGTTTTCCAGAGTGATTTACTATTCCGGTTTGCACCTAATGTATTATGATAATATTTATTTTTTTCATTTTAATTTTTTGCGTAACAATATTTCTTAAGCTTTTGTATAATTTGATGTCTTCTTCCTTTTTCGTTTTTCGGGACTCTACAAACGCTGCATCTCTATCCTTCATTAACTGCATACACGGGTTTTTTAATGGGTATGTGTCTGTCAAAATGGTTAATTAATAGGTCAGTAAAAAGCTTTACTTTGTTGTCCAGAGACGCGTCGTTGTAAATGTCATGCCATGATATATTTAATCCTTCATTGAGAAAGTTGTTTTGGTCTCAATTTTTAAAATCACAAAACTATATTATTTTTGGTACGTACTTAGGACATTTTAGACCAAAGAGAGATAAATTAAATCGTGCTTAGCGATACCGGGAACTGAATTTGCCCATATATTCGAACCTTTTCAGGGTTTGAAGTAATAATATGATCAATCCACGTATCAGAATTATTTGTGTGATGAGTCGGCTCCAGAGGAAGAATTTTTAAATTCATACCATGAAATAATCTATTAACGTTAATTGCGTGGGTAGAAGTTTCTTTTGTTAGATCGCAGTTAAAATCACCCATCATGATTATAGAATCAAATTTAGTTGCACAAATTGAGAATAATTCATCAAGTTCATGAATATTACCACGCTTAGGGGATTTGTATATGACCGCTTAAAGGCATTTTTTTAGTGATTTAAACAAAAAGATACTCGACTTTTCGCGTAATGTCGTTTTCAGAATAAAATGCAACTTTGCTTTTTAAATCATCGCGGATAAATATCCCAACACCGCCATCTCCACACATATTTCTGTCAGCTTGTAAAAGGCAATATCCTGGAACATTGACTAATCCTGAACTTAAAGAATACTTCAGCCATGTTTCACTTATTAGCAATGCGTGGAGTTCACATTTAGAACTTCAGAGTGATGACACAGGAGGGATTGTGCATTGACATGCGCTACAAATAGAGTATGCGGAAAACGATTATAAAGGGCGTTATCTTGCGAAACACCGGTGGTAGCCGAGGCAGTTTCTTGGAAAAGGGTTTGGGTAGTTTATTGTTAACAAATTCGTTGTATAAACGCTATTCAATCAGATTCAAATTTTATACGCTATGTTTGTAATGAACTACTAAATTAAATCGTTCGTGGTGTTAAATCGTCAATTTATTGAGTTTGATCGAAAAAAATCAACGTAGGGTAAATGCACCTGTGCTCTATACTATACTAGACAAAATAATAAGGCTTCAGAATATTTTTTCGCACTGGTTTTCATTTCGATGCAATATTCAATGCCTCTTCTTAAGAAAAAATGCTTTCCGTACAGTTTATTGCGGAAATGTATTATGAGAGGTCATTGCATCGTCATATATGGTCGTCTGAATGACGGTAGAACAAAGTTTTGACGCTAAGAGAGATAAGATTAACGTGGAGTTTTCGTTGAAATATTAGTATCAACATAGCTGGGCAGAAAAGTGTTAATCCGTAAATCGTTAATTAACGAAGTTAACATTTTGTTTAACTTTGTAACTATTAAGGTCATTTCTAAAACGCTTTTATGAACAATCATTATATTTATCTCCTGCTAAGTCCGTTAATTTTGTCTCAGAGTATTGTTCTCACGTATATGCACGACCGGTCCGAGGACTTCGTGTGACTGATACGAGGTCTGTTTTCGGTTCCCTTAACCTCTCTATTTCTCCTGACACTCCCTTCAACAACTCAAAATGAATAAATGGTTATATTAATACAATGATTATGGATTTCAAATAAAAAAGAGATAAACACAAATATTAATGATACTGTATTTAAAAGAATGAAGTAGTTATGGTTTTACAGAAAAAAAATTTTAAAATTTATTTTCTTCTCGTTTGTCATAGACTTTTCGAGGGTTTGAAATTGTACATACACTTCAATTTACGGTACGGACAATCCTAGCTAGGTGTATATAAACACTAATTGTAAAATAGGCTTTTGTATACAGAATTGTTATTGTATAGTATTTTTAAGATCATCTATTGATTAAATACATATTAAGACTGGCAGTACGATGGTTGATTTTGATCACATGTGGAGGTTTCAACAGGTCATTGGTAGACGTTCGTGACACGGGGGAGGGGAAGGTGTTCGCGACGCAAACTGAGTCAAAAATTTTTTTGGGGGGTGGTACGAAAAATGGTAAATTTTTTAGAGTTTAGAATATTTAAATAATCAAAATACTTTTAAAAATAGCAACGTTAAAATAAAAATCATAACAATATGTTAATTTATACACTTAACGGACAGTTTAACATGATAAATAATTTCAATTCATTTTCGAAACTGAATAATAAATTATAAAATGTTATGCCGTGCAGAGATCTATCGAGACTCTCAATAAGCAGGCACGAGCACGAGATAAGGTCTTGGAGATCACAAAAGACCGGAAAACTCATCGCATTCGCGAGAACCGAGAAGTGACAACAGATGTTGGTTGGTTGCCATGCTTGTGGCTGTACGTGTGATTAAGATCTCTGTACTACTGTTCTTGAATATATAGTTAAAATAGAAGTTGTTCGCCTGATTTATGTACCAGATAAGAGTAAACTTCACTGAGCGTGCTTACGAAATTTGGACAGTAGAACAGAAAAAATAAAGAAATTTATTGTAAATACACGTCAGAAAGTCACAGCTACGAGATTTAGATGACTAAGTTTCCACAGAAAACTGCAAATAATGAGATATGTGGATAAATAATTAATAACTAGACAGTTTACAAGTATCTTGGGAAGATTTCAAGACGATGTTGTCAGTGGATATGAAGATACGATGAATTTTTAAGATGCTGTCCTTGACTTCCACTTTTCGAAATTTCGAACTATCGATTGGCATGCGCCACGAGCGCCATCTCTGGATGTCCGAGTGAAACTGCGTAGGCGCCATTTCTAAGTCCAAGCAGAGTACAAGTGACGATTACAAGTGCAGTGTTAGGTCCAAGTTTGATCTTAATATGCAACAGTTATGGCTTTTGTACTGAAACATGCGTCTACTTTGACGCATTGACAAGGCGACTGAACCATTATCATCGTGGAGGGAAATTTGTCATTTTTAATTGTCGATCAGTCTTGCTGTCAAAAACGAGGAAACGTAATTGTCATAGATTCATTCGTTATTGGTTATTCATCAAACTAATGAATATTAAATTAGCCTCACAGTGCTGTTGCCGGTCCCAAGCCCGGTTGGGGCATCAGGCTAGCGACCTGTCCCCCATAAAAAAAGACCACTGCTAAAAGTCTTAGCAATCAGCCTCGGAAAATGGTAAAGGATGGAAGACGACCCAAGCAAGGAAAAATGGCTATGAATATTGGTACATGGAATGTTCGCACCATATTGCAGCCTGGTAAAATGAACGAACTAGCTGATGAAGTCAGAGATCTTAAGGTGGATGTCATTGCCCTCCAAGAAATAAGGTGGAAAGACAGTGGAATTATAAGCAAGAAAGAATTTACTCCATATTATAGTGGTGAAAAAAATACATCAGGTCAGGTATGGACCGGTTTCTTTGTAAAGAACCAGTTACAAAAGCATATAATCAGCTTTGTGGCTCATAGCGAAAGAATTAGTAAGTTGCACATAAAGGGAAAATACAATAATATCTCATTGATTAATGTATATGGTCCTACTGAACACAAGGAGATGGAAGAGAAGGAGAAGTTTTATAAAGAACTACAGTATGTATTTGAGAGCTCCCCAAAAAGTGATACTATTGTGATATTGGGAGATTACAATGCTCAACTTGGGAAAGAAGAATGCTACAGCACAGTAACAGGCATGCATACTTTACACGATGAGACCAATGGTAATGGAGATATATTATGTGGATTTTCAGTAATAAATGATCTAATTGTTATGAGTACGCAATTCCAACATAAGAAAATACATTTAGGAACCTGGAATGTACCAGCACAAATATTAATAAATCAAATTGATCACGTGATTATTAACCGCACCAAAAAGGACCTTATGTAAGAGCATTGAGGGGACCGAACATAGACAGTCATCATTTTATGGTTAGAACAGTATTGCATCTAAAATTACCAAAGATATATGCAAAGAAGATATCATTGACTGTCGGCATTTGATTCAATCAAAACGAAAAAAATACCGGATTGTTTAAAGCAATACAATATTCCTTTTAAGTTCATAAGATTGACAATGCTGACGCTCACTAATAATAAAGCAAGAGTCAAATTAAACAACGAGCTCAGTGAAGAATTTGATGTATTAGTGGATGTTAAACAAGGAGACCCGTTATCTGCAACCGTTTTTAATATAGTTATTGACACCGTTTTGAAACAACTTGATACCAGAGGAAACATCTCAACAAGATTGAAACAAGTTCTGGCATACGCAGATGATGCGATGATAACAGCAAGAACGAAGTAATCCTTGGTTGAAATTTATCAGAAGATTAAGACATTATCAGAACCTTTGGGTTTAATTATAAATGAAAAGAAAACAAAATACTTGC
>NNCF01137564.1:2989-15602 GCA_002313205.1 Laupala kohalensis
ATATATATTAATTGGGCTGGAGTTGATTTAAAATCATGGTATTATTGGCACAAAACGGCAGTGGTGAGAGAATTTATTGTAGGCTATCCTTGGCGCTATCTCAACAGGCAGAGTTGTGAATGATGGCATCCTCATTGGATGCACCTCCGGATGGTGAGTTATTTTAGGTGATATTTCGCTCGAGCCAAAATGAGTCGACGACGTTCAACCCAGAGGCGGCATTATGTTTTTGAATAGTTTCAGTATCAATGGACCAAGCATTGTATTTGCGCTGTTGCATAAGTGATTTTCTTCTTCAAAGAATGTTTCATTACTAAGCAACTATGCAAATTTTGTTAAGTAATGCATTATTCCAATGTATAAAATTGTAATATTATAGATAATTTCGTATCGGTGTAATAATTTAGTTTTCGGTGTATTCTGCGTATTCCCCTTCCAGGTCCGGGATTTCCCATCCTGTTCCGGGTTTTCTCGGGATTTCTCCGGGTACTGGCAGATTTTCTTTGGGCGGGAATGTCATTACTACCTTTGTTTTATTAATCTCAAATTTGTACTGCACAAATATATTCAATAGATTTTGGAATAATAAATGGATAACAGTAGGTATTTATTAATTAATTTGTTTTATAAACATTAAATCCGCCACTGCCCCAGGATCCTTGATGAGATGGTCTCTTGCTTGTTTCCGGAGAATAACTTAGTTCATTGGCCCCCACGTGGTCATTCACAGTTTGCAACTGCTTTTCTGACAATAAAGTTTACCCACTTGTTCTTGGCACGAAGAATCTGTCATTTCAGTTTCATACTGCGAACATAAGAAATATCTAGAATATAAATAAAAATAAATAATGCTTATGTAGAAGAAAACAATATCAGTGCGCTCTAAGTTTGTAATTTTGAATTCTTAATTAATTTATCATTGTTTGATTTACAAAATGACTTAGTTTAAAATAATATTTTATCTACTCTATACAGAACCAGACCATTTAATTTAATAATGACTGAAAATATTTCATTGATGACTTACGATCATGCATGCATAAGAAGAATAAATGTAAAATATGGAAGGAAAATATTCTGCATTCACATTTTGTAATATTAGTCTATATTTTTCCAAGAAGATATTTGCAATAAACTTATGATATAATTAGGTCACAATCATAGGGTGGAAATAAAATTAAAAAGGAATAGATTTATATGTTTTTTTTCTTTATTTGTTTCAATTATATGAATGAATAACGTATTTCCAAAACTGATGTGAAACGCTCAAACCGAAGAAAGCAAAAAGCTTCGGTACTCCCCGGAAACAAGGAAGGTACCATCCCTTTTAATTCTGATTAAAGTACCCCAATGAAAACCAGAGAAAAACTATTTTCTGGATGGGGGATCAACTTTAAAAGTACATTATCACCTTGTTTTCTGTTATGCAAATACATCGCAATTAGAACTTGGAAGACATGTACATAATATCATGTAAAATTATCTTCGAAATGAAAGTGCTGGGGTTAATGAAGATGTTTGATCAACCACAGTGATAGAATACACGAAGAAGTGAATAATCTTGAGAGTTCTTCCCAGAGCACATTTTAAAGAATTTTCTCCGGCGCCACTGGACGGTCTACATTACTCCCCAGTCCCGGGTCCTCTGTGGAAAAATTAAATTTTTGAATTACCGTGGTTTCACTTTGTTAAATCTCTAGAATATGGAAGCACCAAAGTTTGCAAGTGGGTTAGAAACTAAAAGTTATTGAAATTGTTTGTAACATGTTACTATGAATGTTACTCAAATCAAATTTTATTAATTGATAAATTAAGAGATTACGTAACATCACGTAATAACGAGATTACTCTCTCACACCACCTTTGGTCCTCTTCACGCAACCAACCATCGACTTTCAAAGCAAGACACTCCAGCTGTTGTGTACCAACAGCATGTACACTGCTGAAAAATTTGCAATCCTTTAGGCGCTTAAGTTCATTCAGCTATCTTCAAAACGGCGTGGTTCTCTGCAGTGTTAGTGCTCTTGTGGTGAGTGTCTTCACTGTACAATTCTGACACCCTTACGCTGACAATTAAAAATTTGATAAGCCATCTAGTGTCTAAAAATTTTGAAATAGTCCTTTGTTGGGTTCCTGGGCACGTGGGTATTCTGGGTAATGAAGAAACCGATGAGACAGCCAAGTGGGGAACGCAGAGGGCAGTTCTTGACCTTTCATCTTTCTCTACGTCAGATTCAAAGGTTGCCATAAGATCGTCTCTTCTTGGGACGTGGCAAGCCGGATGGCAAAGTCGCGCCTCCAAGTTGAGGAAGGTAAAATACTCCGTTAAGACCTGGGTGTCATCTTCCCGTGCGAACAGACGTGAAGAAGTAATCCTTACACGCCTTCGTATTGGCCACTGCTATCTTACCCACGGTCATCTCTTACGCGGTGAACCTCCCCCATCTGTGAAACTTGCTACACAACACTTACCGTGGAACACTTTCTTTTGGAGTGTCTCAAATATAGTACCAACGGCGACACAATCTACCCAACAGTTTGGACGTTATGCTTGGACAGAACGAACCGATTTTGATACTCCTTTTTAGATTCCTTCAGGAATGTGACCTCTGGAATAGTATCTGATCTTTATTTGTATGTCATTACTCGGATACATAAACGAAACGGGGCTCCTCCCACAAGTTCTCGGGAGGGTTTGGATTTAAATCTCTTTTTTCTCCTTTGCTTTAAATTTACATTTTTCTCTTTCTCTCTCTAAATTTACTTTTTTTCTTTGTTTTCAATTTTTATGATGTTTTAGGAATTTTCTTGTCTCTTTTCCCTCGCTTTTAAAAATGTTTTGTTATATTGTAATTCAGGAGGGTTTTTAGTGGGTATGGTTGAGTCATTCGGCGAGTCCCACATGCGGGGAGAGTCATGTTGGCTCTTCTTATTGCGTAACTGCATTTTCCCTACCTGTACAAAATTTTAGGGCTCTAATGACCTCGATGTCGGCGAGGCGTAAAGCCCCACAAAAGAAGTAACATCATTATCGTATCAACAACTGGTCGTCGTGTGTGAAAACACACAATTGCTATTTCGTTAATTTTTTCTCATTTTCGGGGCAGCACAAATTTCTTCTATAGGGTGGTATTAAATCCCGGCACTAGTGATGCTAACCCTTAAAATTGACTGGTTTTTAGCAAAATATTTGCTTGGAGCGTTCCTTATAACTATAGTTTGTTTGCTACAGATTTACTCCGAAACACTGGAAAATTCTAGTTTTTAAATGTTTGTACTTTTAAAAAAATTCTACGAGTCAAGGGTCAAAATGTCGTAATCATTAATTTTGCCGAGAGAAATGGAAGTAGAGTATCATCATATTTTGCAAAAGTAGAACCTTGAAATAATTAAATGTCGCCACAAATACAACAGTGACCATTCACTTAAAAATTATTTTTGATACTCCTAGTCTTTTTTAACGTTGACCTATCAGCAAAAACCGTAAAAATATCACGATTTTAAAACATTTAATGTTTTAAAACTTGAATATTTATTCAAGAAACCAAATTTTGCACTTGTGTATTTACAGAAGAAGATAAATCCAATGGTGTTGACTGTTTTTTTAAATGATTTTGTAGTACTGTCCACAGCTACTAGAGGTCAGGGGCTCAGTTCTAATAAAATAATACATAAAAAACCTTTTTATAAATAATCTTTATTGTCAAAAAAGCAGTTTCGAACTGCGTGTGACCACGTGGGGAAAATAAACTAATTTACTCTCCGGAAGCAAGCAAAAGACCATCCCTTCAATTCCGATCAAGGACCCTGAGGCAGAGGCGGATTTAACATTTCAACGTACTCCTAACGATAAAAAAGTAGTTCGACACGTGTTAGAGTATTAACAAATACCAACAAAATTGTATTTAATAAAACATAGAAAAGTCATTTCACAAGTACGTATTATTACCAAGCTATAAATTATTCGGAAAGTATTGTTGATAATTCGTAACTATTAAATAACACTAAATTCGCTAATAATTATATCAATTGATACCGTCTCTAGGCAAGAGCCTAGCGAGACTTTATGAAAAATCCGCCTCTACCCGAAGGAAAACCGGAGAAAAACCCGTGCCAGAATGGGCTTTTAGAAACAAGCTTGAATTTAAGCGATGTAATAAAACGAACAAGATAAATTGAGGTTTCTATTAAAGTAATTCAATGTCAATTGCTAATACCTCCATACACATTTCACATTAGTGGATCGTAATAAAAATAAACGTACTTACTATCTTTATCGCTGAAAAGATTTAATATTTTATGTTAATTTATTATTTGTTTTCAAAAAACGTGTCCCGCGAAATGTCCATAAAAGTGGAAACCAATTAATTTCATTGGACAGCGACGGGTTGGTGAGTGAGTACTTGTCAATGTACGATTCGTGCAACAAGCTTTTTGAAGTCGCGAGTCGTCTCAGAGTAAAATCATTATAAAGAGAAAACCTTTATAATTTTTTAAATTGAAAATAGCATTCTCAGAGGGTTTGTATATGTGTGCCAAATTTCAGTTGAATTTGTTGAAAAGAACTGGTTTAAAATTCAGTGCAGGATTTGTCTCAAACATACGAACTAACAAGTGAAGTTAAATAAAAGCGATAGTAGCGTTCGTTCTTTTCATTCAAGTGTTTGTGGGTCAAGAAGCTCATTCTCTCGCTGGCAGCTCATTCGCACCGCGATGTGATGCCATTTGCTCACGTGACCTGATTTCGTGGCGATAGGCCGTAACGCGGTCTGCTCTGAGGAAGGGTCGGAGACGCGCGGAAACTGTCTGTCTGTCTGTGCGACGCACAAGAATATCTCTGGGCCGAGCGAGACATACGACCCTAACCACTACCCACGTCAACTCGCTTCCTCGGGGGCTCTGCCCTGNCATACGACCCTAACCACTACCCACGTCAACTCGCTTCCTCGGGGGCTCTGCCCTGCCCGAAAGGGAAGAGGAAAACTGGACGCTTCATCGCACTCTTTTGAGGTAGTTCTAGCGCGGGTAGAACTAGATCACTAAAATACCTGAAATTGGCGTAAATAAACATATGAACTTATTGTGATTTCAACTTGAAAAACATTCCTCACCGACAATTTAAATAAAATAATAGCAATTATAATTGAGAGTGATATACATCGCGTTTTATGGAGAAAACACTTATTTTGAAAAGACCAACTTTTGAATCACGAAAGTGATGGAAGATTACTTTGATTTGTAGTAAATTTTTCGTAATATCGTTTATATAACTTTTATCTACACGTCACCGGACATTTGAGAAAGATATTTAAGTATTTCTGACGTGAAATGGATAAATCGCGAAAAGGTTGCGCACGAACGCCATGTTTGTATTAGGTGCACAACTTTGTTTCCGCCGTTTTATTCGACATTCGAGGTTTTATCGTAAAAAAACTGGTTATACATTCACGATTCAAAATATTGTCCATCACTGGCCACTACTTTCTCTCATCTTCCGGGTAGAGAACGATTCCCGCGTTGAAAAAACTGCTCTTTTGGGGCGAGCCAATTTTGGACTTCTTCNGTCAGAGGGAGCAATGTCTGGTGAGTACGGTGGGTGGGGTAGGACTTCGCATTTCAACGTTTCCAAGTATGTATCTATCATAGTGTACCAGAAACCCAACTTACAAGAATTTGAAAATTAAATCAGTTATTTTCAATTGAACGATTGAAACGATCGACACGAAGTATTTAAATACTATATTTAAAAACTACCAATATTTTTTGTTGAAATTGAAAATTATCTTTCTTATTGATATTTTCATAAAATAAAATAGACCTACTTGATCGATTTTGCACTTCGAACATGGCAGTTCAGGATATTAATAAAATAATGTAGCCCTTTGATCTCTAGAAATTAAACATCCGACCAGAAACTTTTCTTCCTTCTAACGACGCGACTTCTGAAGTACAGCGTTATGTGGCGTGATGATGATGACCGAGGCGTCGAAAGTTTCTTTGACTGAGAAATACACATCAGTTTCGCTACCAAAACCGTAATCAAGGGGGGTGCTAACCAGGGAGCATTTTTGTTTAAACATTATGGTTTTACATCACAAATTTTATAAATATTACCAATAAATAAAATCATCACATAAATGAAAAACAATGAACAATGTGGTATTATTAATAACAGTAAGAATTATTTATTAAAGTTATTGATATGGTATTATTAATTTTATTATTCTGGTATTATTAATAACAATAACAATTATATTATTAATAACAATTATAAATAATTACAATTAATAATGTACTAACTCTTTTACAAAGTATGCCATTTATGAAATTGGTATTTTCTAAAAAAGAATTCTCAACTACATCAGAGAAATTGAGGGATTGGTACACACCAATACTACTAAAACTTCTAACATTGATGGACAACAAAGTTACAGACATGTTACAAAATTTACGCGAGCAAAGCCGCAAGTACTCAGCTAGTTTTTATTCATCCGTGTACCCTTTACGTGGAGAAGATATGTGACAACTTTCGGTCGGGTGAAAATGGCGACGAGCCGGGAATCAAAGCCGGGAATCGCAGGGGCGTTACCTCACCGACGGGTGGTGTAGTGGTTAACACCCCTGCGTTCAAAGCAGGTGTTCCGGGTACGATTCCCGGCACGACGCCATTTTCACCCGACCGAAAATTATCAAATATATTTTATTGTTAGACGTACATAGTTAACTTAGGCGATTTCAAGTCACTAGCACATCAAGGATGTAATAATAGAACTTGAAACGTCATTCCAAGAACGTCGGAAGTAGTGACGTAATACAAGCGAAATATGGAATAGTCGCTATTGTACCGCCGTCACTTGTCAGTTCAATCATTCCTTATCAGCGAGAGATGTAAGTGGCACACTGGGAAGCGGTGACGAGCTGAAAGGGAGGCTAGGATATTAGTGAGTTACGTGGCCAAAGCAGTTAGCAATGAATAGCCTTAGGTGACGGAGAAGGAAGGGCTGACTTTAAGGGAGACTATCTATGGTTACACGCAAAGCTCAGAAGGTGTATAATGCATCCTGACCACAACCCCAACATCTATTCTGGTAACACGTTGTTCACGCACTCTCCTCATGTTCTCTGCCTGCAGCAATACTCTCTAAACTGCTTACAGTTTGTCGTTCCTTAGTTATAAAATAAATAAACAAAACTTTATTGTCAAAAAACAGTTAAAACTGCTTGTGACCACGTGGAGGCCAATAAACTAATTTACTCTCCGGAAGTAAGCAAGGAACCATCCCATCAATTCCGATCAAGGGTCCTAAGACAGAGGCGGATTTAACATATCAACGTACTCCTAACGATAAAAAAATTGTTCGACTCGTGTTATAGTATTGACATAATACCAACAAATATTTCATTTAATAAAACATAGAAAAGTCATTTCACAAGTACGTATTATTATCAAACTATAAATCATTCGGAAAGTATTGTTGATAAATCGTAACCATTAAATAACACTAAATTCCCTAATAATTATATCAATTGATGCCGTCTCTAAGCAAGAGCCTAGCGAGTCTCTATAAAAAATCCGCCTGTACCCGAACCATTGTTTATGTTTTTATACGTTTTAATGATTGGAGCTCGCAAACAATAGACGTTATCGGAGTCAGCCTCCGAAGTTATAGATTTGCTCCATAAAAGAGAACATGAAGTTCCTAATGATAACCCGAAACAAGGGACTGAAACATTACGGTACATTCTGAGTATGATCGTCCAGTTATTGGAATAAGGACTATAATTCGTGTCTGAACTTTCAGAAACACGCAAAACAGAATATTGCAAAACGAGAGAAGAATTTATTTGAGGAACAGACCTCTAAGAGCGCTATACCGACCACACAATTTTCTCCTTCAAGTATTGTTTATAAATCGGTATATATAAATTAAATATGCACTGGCGAATTACTTTATATTTGTATCTTTTGTGGAAATATATCTCTGTAACTCCTGGTTTTCTTCGGTTTTCCTTTCGGCACTTCCATCGGAATCGATGTGATGGTCCCTTACTTTCTTTCGGAGACTGAATTAGCTTATTGTCCTCAATGTGGTCGTACGCTGTCTAAGCTGCCTTTCAGTAATAAATATTATTTTTTCCGCCCTAATTGAAAATTGTTGCACAATTGATAGATCATGGGTTCAAATATGTGAATTAGGTCAAACATGGGGTTTATATGCGTAAGATAAGATATGAGAGAAAAATAATTTATTCGTCAATAGCTGTTAAAAAGGGCATACAACTTCATGGGGGGAAAATAAACCGCATTACCTCCTGGAGCCAACTTCTTTGTCCCTTTTATTTTGTCTCACTCAAAACTCACTTTTCTCATATCACATCCCCCGTCACACGACGTCTGTCAGAGCTACTCTTACTTTTCCCATCCGTCTTCTCGAGTCTCTCACTGCTGTCTCTCTCTCTCATACCCTCCATCCTTTTTTCTTTCTTTTTTTTTTTGTCAATGGGGTTACGATCCTCCCGCTTTCTCCACGAGTCAATTGCAAGCCTCTTCAGTGAGTTGACTATCAGCCTGCGCATTTCATGTCTTCCAAACCCGGAAGAAGCTGAAAACGGAGTCAATAATGTTTCCCTTTTCACAAAGTACTCATTCTTCCTTTCTCGTCCGATAATGAATGTAATTAATACAGTTGGAGATTTCTCTTCAAGAAAGTAGTTAATGCGGTAGAGGTATATTTAGAAGTCCTATATCAGGACCAGTTATATTTAGATGGAAAGGAGACCAAAACAGACAAGCTCAAAACGTAAGGTTGGGAAGATTTCTGAATTCAACCTATATCAAAGAGAATTGAATGCCATACAATAATACATACTAGCATTAGAAACACCAACACCATTTATTTAAAGAATCAATTTTTAAACAATTATGTGAGGATTAGTTGCAAATTTTTCTTTTACTAATGTTTCATATGGAAAATTGGGAATGTGCCCCAACTCTTAAGGTGGGGCAACTGCCCCTTCTTGCCCCAGCCTGCATATGCCCTTGAAAACATCTCATTTTTAGAATATTGATTTTTTAAAGACGGCTCTCACAAGCTCTTTTCAACTTCATCAATGGCATAAATCCAAATGCATTTTGCACTTGAAAACCAATATTTTAGTTAGTTCTTTAAACAAATTCCATCAGAATAATCCAAATGTTTTCAATCATTTTTTACTACAGAACTGACTGTAGAAGAACCCAAAATTCTTGTATACAAATATAATTATTCTGTGCGTATTACATATTATTATTACTCTGTTGCAAATGCCTATTTATACGTAATGAAAGTTACGTCACTAAGAAAAATAGTTTAGAGAGGAATTGTAATATGGTTAACTACAGTACTCATTTAATACAATCAATTAAATTACTCAGTTGATATCGTTGCTTTTGGTGCGTATAATATAGTTGTATTTTATCATTTTCTTTTCCCTTACCGAATATATTAAATAAAATAGTAAATTTACTATCGAAAAAGGCAATTACAAATATGATTTCTACCACGTACGGTTTTCTTCCGGAACTTTGAATGAATTGTTTGGGAGGTTAGTTGGCTCCAGGAGGCAACGCTCCACTTAGTCATGTGCCCTTTTTAACAGCTATTGACGAATAAATTATTTTTCTCTTATACCTTATCTTACGCATATGTTTGACCTGATACACATATATGAACCCATGTTCTATAAATTGTCATAACAACTTTCAATTACGGCGGAAAAAATAATATTTATTACTGAAAGGCAGCTTAGACAGCGTACGACCACATTGAGGACAATAAGCTAATTCAGTCTCCGGAAGAAAGTAAGGGACCATCACATCGATTCCGATGGAAGTGCCGAAAGGAAAACCGAAGAAAACCAGGAGTTACAGAGATATATTTCCACAAAATATACAAATATAAAGTACAGATAAAGTATGACTATTATATGTTGCACACAGAAATAAGAATGCATTTATTTTAACTGTTTACAACCTTGGCACGGTTGTAAACATTATCGCTGTAGCCGCATCCTGCCTCGGTTTTTTTCCGGTTTACCTCCGAGTAGTGGCGGAATTTTCCATAGGCGGGAATGTCATTTAACACTTTTTTTTTGTGGGGCTTTACGGCTCATGTCGACATCAAAGGTCATTGGAGCCCGAATTACTTGTAGAGGTAGGGAAAATGCAGTTACGCACTAGGGAGAGCCAACATGACTCTCCCCGCGTGTGGGACTCGTCGAATGATTCAACCCTACCCACTAAAAACCCTCCTGATCTACAACACACCGAAACATATCTCACAAAATACATCAAATGGAGGGGGGTCTAAAATGAAGGGGGTACATAACATGAGGGGGGGACAAAGAATAAGGGGGAACAAAAAATGAGGGGTAGGAAAAAAAATGAGAGGAATGAGGAATATGAAAGATACCCTAGCCTTAATAGCGTCAGGATCGAAAAGAACAAGACGTGACCAAGGGAGGTCAGGAAAGAGAAAGGAAGGAGTCTAGCACAAGTAAGTGGAAGTAATGCCAGACTCAGCTCGGAGTCCTTTAATACTCTCATTTGTTTTTTTTTGTGGGGCTTTAGGGCTCGCCAACATCGAAGGTCATGAGAGCCCATCTCTTGTTATTATTAATCTCGAATTTCGCCTTCACATTATAATTACGATTCATTTTGGAATAATAAATTGATAGCATTCGTATTTGATTTTTTTTCATTTTATAAGTATTAAACCCGCCACTTCGCTTGGGCTCTTGATCGGAATTGATGGGATGGTCCCTTGCTTGTTTCCGGAGAGTAAATTAGTTTGTCCTCCACGTGGTCATACGCAATTTGCAATTGCTTTTTTGACAATGAAGTGTACTTATTTATATGGGTAGTGTTTTAACAATGGCGAGATGTAGAAATCAAGGAATTAAACAGTTGATGAAATGATATTGTTGGCCTCAACATTTGCTACAATAAACCTTCGATTATTAATTATTTATTACATAATGAATACATTTCCTAACATTTGAAAAACAGTAAAGCAGTAATGCATTTAATCGTGATTTGAAGAGATTCAATCTAGTGATATTTTTTCTATGAAGGATTGTTACATGATATTGACCACTTTTGCAAAGGTTAGTTAATATGATTCATGGTGAATTATTAGTTTTATTTCGTACCAAAAGTAATTAGTAGTCTTGGCAACGATATGTCTGGGCATCGTCATTCGGAGACAAGGGGACATTACAATTCATCTCGACACATTTAAAGTGGAACCAGCCCTTAATCCAAGTCAATCCAAGTTCGTCAAATCACTAAGATGTATAATTGTTTTATTTATTTTTATTTTACTGGTTATAAAAAACAATAACACGAATTATAATTATAAAAAACAATATTTAATTTCTGTATATCAGTTAGTAGTACAGTCTAATCGATATTCAGGAACTCGCTTGACTCGTTTGAAATGCATCAGAATAAAAAAAACATGGAGACCGAGCGGAAAGGTTTCGTGATTTACGCATCACACCTCAAAGGAAAAAGTTAAATAACTTTCTCAAATGTCCAGTGACCTATAGTTAAAGTGATGTGAAAAATACTACGCAAATCAAGGTAAACTTCCTTCACTTTCCTGATTTAAATGTTGGTCTTATTTTGTAAACAATTGTTCTCTCCATAAGACGCAATGTATTACAACATCAATAATAATTGCAATAATTTCATTCAAATGGCTGTTGTTTGTTTTTCAAGTTGAAATCACAATAAATACACGTTACTCTATTTATTTACGCCAATCTGAGATCTTTTAGTGATTTAATCCTCCCTGCGCTAGTACTACCTAATACGTGTTTATTGTCCGCACTCAGCAGTGAAGTGTCGCCATTGGTTGGAGAGATGTGCTGACTCATGACACATGGGAGAAAACCTTCGCTCACAATGCCAGCGAAATTCGTGTATTTTACATGATTGCTGGCGTTTTACTATTTGGTGTCCTCAAAGCTTGATGCTACAAATTTCGGGGAAAACATCATCATCCGTTTGGCGAACTGTAAATATCCTAACGACACAGAGAACTGTTCGGTTATGTTGTTTGAAGCACAAATTATTTTAGTGGATCTAATAAGCAGGGATGGATCCAGAATTTGATTTTGGGAGGGGCCCATAAAGAGAAATACCATGATGTGCGGGTTCCTTCACTGGAATTTAAAAAAATTAACTTCGTGAAACTGCAATTTAAGACATAAATTTTAAATAATGCATAAACGAAAATTGCAGTTTTCATAAATGACGCAAATATATAGTATTTATCCATCATAAGGTCGTGAGTCATTCATAATCTTTTTATTTACATAAATAACACAAAAAATTACGTTTTTGGAATAAGTCGTGCTTTTAACTAAATTTTTACTTGGGGCGTTTCTACTAACAAGCTTATTCACAAGTTAAGATTTACTCAATAAAATTTCTACGACCATTCACATGAAATCGTCTTTATACACAGATTTTATTTGTTCGTCTTGTTGCTTTCTTACTGAATTTTCTTACGAACTGAAATTGAAATTCCTTTTTATTTTTACTATTTCTATTTTGTTTTTTTTTGGG
>NNCF01137564.1:27067-38580 GCA_002313205.1 Laupala kohalensis
TTTATGTCTCACTAATTAAATAGCATTAAAATGAAGAAGAAAAAAAGTTTGCGGAATGTAAAACGTAAGTTTGTACTTCACATTGTTATTGAAAATGTTCAATCTTACAATTTTCTATCTACCTATCTCTTTCTGTCTACTTACTTAATTATGTGGAGAGAAAAAGAAAATTGAAAGAGACCTGGCCAGTATCGTGTTTTGAATTATTCAGAATATAACTTCGGAGGAAAACATACCACAAAATAGTTTACTAAACATTCTTCCAAAATCTGCACGTCATTATTGACATCGCGCTCGAATAGATAAGAGGTAAATGAATAAATAAATATAAAAAGTTATGTGAATACAATTTCTTAGTCACATCGATCGTAAAAGTAGTCGCAATTTTCGATATAAATCGACATAATAGCTGAAGGTTAACTTATTTGAAAGCGATTACTTAATACTTAACAAAGATAAGTTCAATCCAAGCATGATGAATCTAATGACGAACTACACACTTTTTAGCAAAATACTTCGTCATATCTGAGGACAGGAAATTTTACTGACCTCCTGCTAATGAGTAGAGTATTATTGCTTTAGAAAAAAATCTGCTATATTACTGATAAATTTGAATTTGTCTACGGAGGTAAAATCTTCAACAATCAGAAACAAGAGACCGACTCCGCAGAGGTCGCTTTAGCTAAACTAGGGTTTCTTTCATCGAACTAATTTGTTCATTGAACACCGTGACCTGTTCTGTACGTATTTTTTACTGTTTAATTGATTCTTTTTTCTTGATTTTTAATATTCATTCTTCACGTCTTTTCGATAAGTTGTTAAAATTATTGTGACATAGATATTCGTAGATTTGTAGCATCACTAGCAGAGAATTTAGCATCGAAGACCGGTTAAAACACTAGATAAAGTTCTTCTGTACTGAAAATCTCAACTTGCTTTTATCCTGCGTCATTCACATAGCTAATAAACAACAATAATAATAATAATAATAAAAATTTATTCAAGGGCCCAAGGACAGTGTAGGATTTAATACTTATAAAAGAAATAATTTCATAAATACGTATTGTTGTCTATGTATTATTCCAAAATAAAATGTATGTATTTGTGCAAGGAAAATTCAAGATTAATAAAAACAAGAGTATTAATATCATTCGCGTCCAAGGCAAATACGCCACTACACGAAGAAAACCGGAGAAAAACCCGGGCCGGGATAGCTGTACGGCACCCATGCGGCATCTCTCCCTGCTAGCAAAATACAAAGTGAAAAAAGGTTGTTCGGGAAGAAAGTTATGCCTATTTTTAGTAGTTAGAAAGTCAAGTTTCATTTGGAAGATTTCGAACAATTGAATAATGTTGTAAGTTAATTATTTTGTACACTTTTCGAAAATACAAAAATAGAAAACAAAATCTGCTCTTCGCACTTCACCGTATGGTAAGAGGAAACACTGATAGAGGTTCTTAATGCATTTCGGTACGGAAATATTAGCGGATTTTTCAAAAAAATAATATGAAAATAGCATTGAATTAACATTGTGCAGATTCTCGGAAGACCTATAGAAAACGGACTCTCTTCATTCTTCTAGACATTCAATGCGCACCCATTACAATTTATCACTTACTCAAAATATTCAAAACATGGCGCTAAGCAAAAGGTGTTAACAGATGGTTGAAAATAATTTAGAAAAGCGACTTTTTTAATGCGCTTTGAAGTTGGAAATATTAAAGCAATGGATTTATTTACATCTTTTAATTTTCATAATTCCGTAGCCGTGGCTCAGGTGGTAGTGTTGTCGCTCATCACCGAGTCATCCCGATTGGGCTTTTCACATTAATGTCCCAGTCCATATAGCTGTGACTACTGGTAAGCAAACTTCCCAAGCGGACCACCTACTAACAATAACCTACCACCCAACACATACCTTCTGTCGCTCCATGTAGATCCGCTTCAATAGCACGCTTCACTCCCCGTTTACAAATACAATGAAACAAAATGGAGTTGACCCAACCTTTTTGGACAACCCTTGTCCAGTGGTAACGCTGTCATCCATCGACCGACCGTTGTAGGGCTCTCAGACAAATGAAGTAACAAGCAAATCGACCGGGGGGCTTTTCCCTTCCCATCGCCAACACCCTACGTCCTCCACGGGGCGAATGGGTCGGTCGATGCCATAAATATGCCGGAAGCCGACTCGTCCGGGAGACGGATTGGACGGAGGGGCTCGGCCATGCGGGGCTGGTTGGCTGACTCACGCTACGCCAGACCCCCCCACCCCCTCACCGGTCTTCTACCCCTCTGACACCTACGCCTTTCGCTATTTTCCCCACAACCCACTTGCTTCACGATACCGCCCCCACCTTCGTTATCTACTAATTCTAATGCACTGCAGGGGGGAAGAAGGTCTGCGATGTTCTTTTGAGTTGTGTTTCGTGTGGAATAACCGAATATAGATATCGATTCCGGTAAATAATACGTTCCCTCTCTCAACAGTACGATATTCGGGTCGCGATAAACATATGTTTCTTTCTTAATTTAGGATTATTACTTCGAATAATGTGGTAATTTACCGTATAATCGTTTTGGTCCTCAACCCTATACTTATGAGATACCTCTTCAACATTTCATTTCTTTCATCTATCGCAAATGTCTATCAGTGGGGACGAGAAGGAGCGTTTTTAAGCGAATTCGCTATTTTATTGCTTACATTTCATGCAAATACGTCTTGACGGATTTTCTGTTTATACCTATATCTCAAGAATTTTACTCCTTTTTGTACTCCAACGTAGTACCTGGCGTCTTTTTAATATCCTGAATTTCGTTTAAAAAACTATTATTTATCAACTCGTCTAATAAATAAATAAACAAACTTAATTGTCAAAAAAGCAAAAGTTACAAACTGCGTATGACCACGTGGAGGACAATAAACTTATTTACACTCCGGAAGCAAGCAAGGGACCATCCCATCAATTCCGATCAAGGACCCTAAGGCAGAGGAAGATTTAACATTTCAGCTTTACACTCCTTAAAGAAAAACTGAGGTGCGTGTTATAATATCAGCATAATACCAACAAATCTGTGTTTAATAAAACACAATACCGATAGTTCACAAGTACGAATTATTATGGAACTATGGATTATTCGGAATATATTGTTTATAAATAAGATCTATTAAAATATTTATAAATTCGAGATTAATTATTATTACAATAGACCACCGCCTCCATGCAAGAGTCTAAAGAGCCCGTGTATAAAATCCTCCTCTACCCGAAGGAAAACCGGAGAAAAACCCGGGCCAGGATGCGGTTACAGAATGAATGTACAGATCCGTGCCAGGGTTGAGTACATATACAACTAAATTTATATGAATAATAAGACATAATACTAGCATGCAGGAAAATTGTTTTCTAATTGCCGTCAGATGTTTTAAAACTACTACAACAATGGCGTGATAAAGTTCAAGACTGCTTTATTTTTATTAAAATCAATACGTTCTTCTAGTGTAGAAGCATCGGTGCAGTATGTAGCTTTTAATTTGGATTTTATGGGGCTATTATTTGAGTATAACCATCTTAAAAGAGCACGTGCTCTTATGGTTGAAGCATCTGATAGAACGGTTTTTAAATAAATTTCCGTGTTATTTCTAGTGGATTCGATGTAAAAAAAAAACGCCACACGAGACACACACATTTAGTGTAGAAAAGAACAGTACAAAATGTCCCTTGCATTTCTGAACAATTAAGAATGTTATTCAACGAAATCTATCGCATAACTAGAGAACTCTAGTCAAACTAGGAACCATTTTTCAAATACAGTGTTTTAATTTAAAAGGTTCTCAGATTCTTATTTTTAAAACACCACGATTCATGAATTACTGTTACAATCGCCACTTTTAATACAAAGCGAATAGATAACAATATTGAAAGTTTCATAAATAATTGTGTGCTTGAATAGAACATGTGTCAGAAACTTTCTCTTACGTAATATAATTGCAAACCATTTATCATTTATGTAATTAAATTTATTTACGAATTATTAAACAATACTAATACGAAGGAGAAGTTTTGTTGAAGTTTTCTCTAGCAAGTTTGTCTCCATCTTCAGCAACGATCGTTTTATTCTTGTCACATTTACACATCTTAAAATATTTTCCTTCACTTATTTATCACGTCTTCGGATGACATGATTGAACGATTCAGCTGAAGGAGACTAAATAATCTTCAAATGTCACACATTTCCCACGAAATTACCTCTTAAAGCAAATCTTTTTTGAACAGTCTCTTAAAATATATTCAGGAGGAGTGCACGTACGAACAATTACATTCCTTCAATTTGGGTTTACGAACAGGGCGTTTGGCATATTCCATATTCATAGAATAGCAGAATGGAATTAACAGACCACGTATTGGTTCAATATTTCAAACAAAATTGTTTTTTCGCGTGTGTTCCGTGTAGAAGTGGCCAAATTCCGAAAAGAAACCCGAGACCATCGGTAGTATGCCTGTGCTTAAGCTCTACTGAAATGAGAAACGTTTAATTAATTTATAATAAAACGAGTGTATTTTACATCAAATGTAGCATATTCTTGTGTTTTCATGTCCACGTCAGCTGAACAAGTTATTTGTATTCTCATTATTATTACAATATAAGGTTTGTACACCAAAATAGCAATATATAAGCTACATTTAAATGAATAGCAAATGTCAAGTATCTTAACCTTAAGTAAGCTGCGGAGGAAAATATCTTTAACCTACCTATGCAGTTCGTGTGTACTAGAGACTGATGTCGGAGAGTATTTATTTTGTTTTAATTAATAATTCATTAACTTAATCTAATAGGAAAACGTAGTGTGGCTTCTATCAATAATATTATTTGGTTTAGACTTGATTTGTTTCTGTAGGAGAATATAAAACTTAAGCTTGTTATCGGCAAACCCAGCTCTCCCAAGAAACTGTACGGAACCTTGGCACGGTTGTGTACATTGTCTCTGTAGCCCCATCCTGGACCGGGTTTTTCTCCAGTTTTCCTTCGGATAGAGGCGGATTTTCCATGGGCTGGAACGTCATTAATACTTTTGTTTTATTAATCTCGAATTTTTACTGCACTAATATCTACAATTTATTTTGGAATAATAAATGGATAACAGTACGTATTTATTAAATAATTTATTTTATAAATATTTAATAAATTCACCATTGCAGCCCTTGGGCCCTTGATAGGAATTTATGAGATGGTCCCTTGCTTGTTTCCGGAGAGTAACTTAGTTTATTAACACCCACGTTGTCACACGCAGTTCGCAACTGCCTTTTTTACAATAAAGTTTATTTATTTATAACATTTTTTATTTTATATGCTTATAACGCCAACATTATTTCTAACTTATCGTTTCAAGTTTCAACTTACAAAGTTGCATAATGAAACCAAACGAATCTCCGCTAACAGTTATTTGCTTGGGAGAAAAATTTTCGTTGCATGCTTTCAATAAGCAGTTATTTAACTAAATCCACCGCAATTTATTTGGAGAGCCTGAGACCGACCACGCCTCCAACCGTGCGGCCATTTCGCTCTGCTAATGTATTCGCCCTTCGCATCCGATGAATTACAGGGTTTTATAAGCTGAGCTGCATGTAGCGGCCCAATCACTAGCAACAGAACACACTGCCTCGAACCTGCGCAAATTCAGAATCAATATATTTGTTTTATGGTTGGCAATTATTACCTTGTAGAATTAGATTTTTATGAAGACTAGTACACGAGATACTAGTACTATTTTTTATAACTTACACTTTTTAAAATTTTAAATCAAGAAAACTTATTTTAACTGACTTAAATTTTCGGAAGTAATAGAAAAATACAAAAAAATTTAACACATTTATTGTAACTGGAAAAATGCAATTTGCCAAAAAGTTTTTTTTATCTAGTTTTGATCTATTATGTTACATTTAACTATAATTTCTTGGAACTAGGTGATAAGCGGTGGTCTAGTGGTAGCATCTTCGCTTCCAGGATCCCGCTGAACGGTAGAGCGTGGGTTCATACCCTGCTCCGCCGAGTTAGGTGAGGTCTTCAGCTGGGGTTTCCCTCACCTTCTCCAGATACATGTCGGTTCGGTACCATACATGGCAACCCAACATCTCTCCTTCCCAATTCCCTTACCAAGTCCAACGGTTAGGTGGAAGAGCAGGCCTCAAGGCCTGAACCTCGCCAAAAGGTATTAAATAAATAAATAAATATTTTTTTAAAATTAATATTCTCTTAGAACTTGCCTACGTTTTTTTGTGAGGGTTTATGGTTTGTCGACATCGAGATCATTAGAACCTAAAAATTTGGTACAGATAGGGAAAATGCAGTTACGCACTAGGGAGAGCCAATTTGACTCTCCCCGAGTGTGGGACTCGCCGAATGTCTCAACCATACCCACTAAAAACCCTCCAGAATTACAACTCAAATATCAACATATTTCAAAACATTACATATCTCATTTTTTTTAAAAGAGGAAAATGAAAGATACCCTAGCGCCGGAAAGAAGAATCGAAAAGAAGAAGAGGTGACCCAGGTAGGTCAGGAAAGAGAAAGGAAGGAGTCTAACACAAGTAAATTAAAGTAATGCCAGACTCAGCTCGGGGCCCCGTGTTTGTCAAACACATACTTACTAGATGTAAGTCCCCTGGGGGGCCTACATTTTGATGTATATAATATCATCAGGGCAACAATTAAAGTATAATATGAAAATACGCAATGAATATACAATCTCATTGTTGTGTTTCACTCCCCTATGTTTAATCAGGCTCCTAGCTTCCACCCCCTCCATACTCCCTGTTAAGACCTACAGTAAATCAAATTATACATTCACATCATAGTTTCTATCCCAAGTAACTTACTAGTACCTAGAAGTTACCACATTTTCCCAGTGGAGAAAATTGACCCAGCGACTCTACAAGCGAAAGACATCAGTTGTCGAAACGTATTAACGTGCTTCCGGAGAGGAAATTAGTTTATTGTCATCCACGTGGTCATACGCAGTTTGTAACTGATTTCTTGACAATCAATTTATTATTATTATTATTAATTACTACGTAATTAACTGAGTAGATTCTGTAGATCTCAACATTCACTTGTAGACCATGCAATGGGAAATTGATAGAGTGATAATTTTTGTTTCTTCTATATTTGTGTAATATGCCAGACTTTAACCTGTTAAAACTAGAAATTCGCGCTATTAATAACGGAAGATCCACCTTAAATTGTTCAGTACCTAAGAAATTGACCTTTATTGACATTCAAAATAGGGATGTTATCAACCGATCCACCGAAAATTAAAATTGAACAAACTAAAATGAGGGTTTTCAAATAATTTCCTCCTAGGTTTGGAACATTACAATCATTTTCTTGCGTAATGCGACAATTATTAATAAAAGTGTCAGATTAAATAATTAAAAGTTTCTCAGCAAATGATTAACGTACAGCTCGTATTGTTATACCGTTGTTGTTTTTTATTGCAAGCACTACCTCTTAAAACCATAAGAACAATGGGAATTGCTTTTTTCAATATTAATGGTAAGAGAACAAAACCTTTTTTTTAGTTTTTCTGCAATAACTAATAAACGGATTTTAACTTGCAATATCTCATTTCATAGGTTTTATGAAGACCTACAACTCGTTCATTTAATTTTTTTGTCTTGGATCAATATTGGAGTCACTAGATCAAAAAAAGATTTCTTCTCCCCATTACTTGACCTATTGCCTTTGCAAAGAGTTGCACAAAATTACTAGACTATCTGAACAGCAGAGATTATTCCTTAAACGGACAGCAACTTTTTGATATAGGTTTGGCACTGAAGAGAAAATGCTGAAATAATTAGTCATGTAATTTGTAAAGGATATTATGTTCGATGTATACTATTTTTGATCCGAAGATATCTGGGAATTTGATTCGTTTCAACTCTCTGAACGTGTTTCTTTCTTCAACTGTTAGTGTCAATATTTCGCAGCTTCTGGTCGTCGTCGCTCTCAATGGCTTCTGGCTGCACCGACGAAGACATACTTTCGCATCGTTTACAAATTTCGTATCTCTAGCAACAAAACTCACGACGCAACGGTTATCAGCTACACTTTGGCAATGTTTAGAAACTACTACTACAATTAATAATAATAATTATTTATTAGTCTCCTAGTGAGCAATGCTCGGTGGCAGATAGAAAAGAATACATACATAAAGAAATAATACGAGGTTAAAAAACAAATCAATATCTATAAAATATACACACAAACGGAATAAAATGCTTAGAAAATTATTACACATGGTTACAACGAGAAAGAAATTAGATTTAAGAAATTAATTATCTATATGAGGCCCATATTTCCATATATTCACATACATACGCAAACACATTTTCGCTTGCAAACAGTTACAGAAACACACTCGTACGTACAAACACGCTCAATATACACACATATTTCATTACTCCTCCTATACGCTTAGTGTAAAAGTAATTGCTATCACATAAATGAAAGAAATTAATAACTATAAAAAATGAAACCAAAACAGAGTTGCTGAGAGTTATCAAGTACACTTCATTACACTTCACTACTTTCACTCTGAGCATTTTCTATACCCCTAGAATCCAATCACCTCACTACACTTCACTGCACTTCACATGTGCTCCTATTTCAACGAAGCAAGAAGTCCATTATATAATCTAATTAAATAATATTTTAATAACTTACGTCCTTTTATGGACTTTGAATAATATTTGTATTTTCTGTCAAGAGCTTACAGTGTTTCGACGTGGATTAACGACGACTTTAATCCAAGTCGAAGTAGTGAGCTCTTCACAGAAAATATAAATATTATTCAAAGTCCATAAAAGGACGTAAGTTTTTAATTATTTATTTAATGTTTAGAAACGTCTATACTTTCGATTCCACTTGAAATAGTTCTTCACTCGGAAAACTAAATCCCTGACTTGCTCGCACAGAACCTATCTTTTCCTCTGTGTTTTGAAAATTTCGAAAAAGATGTTTTGATCATTCTTTCACTGTAGAAGCAAAATGTCTAATTATCAAAATGGTCAGCTCACCGTGGCGTAGTGGCGGACCTAGACCGTAACCGGGGAGGGAAATTTGTGTTTGAAAATTATGGTTTTACAACACAAATTGTACCAATAATCATGAAATAAAATACATCAACTCATCAAATAGATAATTAATAATTTATCAAATAATGGCCAATTTTATTAATTGTATAAAGTAGCAAATGAATTTAAAGGATAAGGTTTTTGTGGCCAAATCACAATTTCATAAAGATAAAAATCAAATAATTCGTGAACAAATAGCTTTTTAATGGAGTCATAATGAACGAACAACAAATATTTGAAAGTTATAAAATAATGACCCAATCAAGAGTTTTGTTTAGGTGTTCTTTAAAACAACTGACTTTAAGAGGTTACTTTTTAAACAGAGTATCAATGAATGAAGGCTGTACTGAGATTACAAACAGATAACAACATATGGAAGGGGAAAACGGCATCTCATAAATGAATAGAAGTTTGCAGGCATCGATAAATGACACGAATTATGAAGAAAAGACGAATTTCGAACGACTCGAGACCGTCCCTTTTCTTTCTTTATTAAATCTGAGTTGAATATACGTCGCTCAGCTATACAGATCTGTGAGATGTTGGATGGTTACACATGCACAATAAAATTCTACAACAAATATTAAGACATAAGACAGACTAGTAAGATTGAGGAAACTTATTGAGCACCACTACCTAAGAATTTCCTAATTTTGTGAAATCAAATCTGAAGAGGGATCTATTCAATATACATAAAACGAAGAGGAGGAGGGTAAAATGGTTGCGTGTGTTGTGGAAGAGTGAGAGGAGAGAGAGAGAGAGAGCTTCTTTGCCGATGTGGAAGTGAGCAGCGCATGGGGGATTTTTTTGGAAGAGAGAAAGAAGAGAAGAAATCATGTGATATTGCGTGAATGTAGTCGTGGATGAAAGGAATCTTCAAATCATTATGAAGAGAGGAATTTCGGATAATTTAAGGGTGCTTTGGTGGCTAAACGGTGTATTTTGTTTTTTTAAAAACCCTGAATTTTGCGGATGTGTGTGGGAGCAGCGTTGTACCACCATACGAGGCAAGCGTACAGTAATAGGGGTCGAAGAATAGTTTTGAAGAGGACGAGTGAAGATTCGCAGTTTATGGAGGAGCATCGGTTGATTACAGGACGAAGTTGAGCAAGTTTTCTGTTGGCCTCTTTAATTTTTTATTTGAGTCGGGTGTCGAGGTGTAAACCAAGGTATCTGATCGAGGATTGCGGAGGCGACCAGGGTATACTGGCGTTATTTATAGATAATGGAAGAGGATATGTTGGGAAACGAAGGAAAAAATTGCAAACGATTTGGAAGAGTTTAGAAGTATTTTCGACACTTTTGTCCATTTTTCTCAAGGCATTTAAGTGATCCTGAAGGGAAGATTTTAAGTTGTTTTAATGGACGAACGGATTTGAATAGAAGTGTATCGTCGGCGAATAAAGCAATATTATTGTGGTAATGAAGTGGCAGGTCTACTGTGAAGATATGGCCGTCCCTTCCTCTGTGAAGCAAATAAAGGTTCCGAAAAGAAAGACGTCGCGTGCTGCCTCCTCACAACACGCTAATAATATTAAAGACTGGACATGATTTGTGCTGTCGGTTGCGTTGAATCACTTATAGAAGTATTGCAGAGTTTAGCGTGCATGGAACATGCATAGTGTTGCGAGTCGCTTCAACAGTGCATGTAATACGCAGGAATTTTAATGCTAATTTGTATTACGTTCCCCTATAGCATGTAAATTTAGTGTGCGAAATATCGGGTAACACGTTTACAAAGTATGCCTTTTATCAACTTCAATTTTATCTATTGAGAGTACGGATCCAAAGAGGCTGTAACCCCTTTAGCGCCCCCTCCCGTAGATCCGTCACAGCTGTGGCGTCTACGAGAGAAATGATGGCTCAGGTGGCAGCGTTCTTGCTCATCACCAAGTCATCCCGGATTCAATTCCCGGTGGAGCCAGAAAAATTTGTAGCTTTTCACATTAATGCCCCAGTTCATATATCTGTGACTACTGAAAAGCAAGCCTTCCTTCCTCTATCAATAACTCCTCCTAGTATCAATAACTCTAACTATTACTAACCACTTCTACTAACCCCTCCACGTGGGCCAAGTTGTTGGTAAACCCAGCTAACTGGCCAACCTTACTAACAATAACCCCTACCATCCACCTCCTACCTCCTACAGCTCCATGTAGATAAGCTTTAATAGCACTCAGCTAAATTTCCCATTTACTAATACTCTAAGGCACATGCTATCATCCATGGCGACTACTATAATAACTAACTACTATAATTATTTAAAAAGTGCTACAGCAATGGCGTGATAAAGTACACGACGAATTTAACTTTTATTAAAATCAATAAATTCTTTTACAGTGTAGAAGCACTGGTGCAGGAGGTAGTTTTTAACCGCGGAT
>NNCF01137565.1:644-16233 GCA_002313205.1 Laupala kohalensis
CTGAATGAATGATGTTAGTATAATAATATATTTATTACTACGAAAATTACAAATGAGATAATAAATAAATTAAATATACAAACAAACCGACGACAAAAATGAGTGAAATAATTATTGAGGGCGACCACTGGAGATTAATTAATTCGACAATAACTACCGTGTAGTGTTAAAATGTAAACAAATACGAAAGAATCAAGAACAACGAATTGTAAAATAATGTAATAGTTCTATGAATTATGACGACGATAACTTGGGTGCAACAATGGGGCAGGGTTTAAATAAGTAAATAAACAAACCGACAACTAAAATCACAGAAATAATTTAGGATGACAACTGCAGATAAATTAATTCGACAATAACTAAGGCAATATTATGTTAAATTGTAATGAATAACTACAAAAAGATCACGAAAACAAATGGTAAAATATTGGAATAATTCTATTTACGACGACGAAACTTGAGCAGTGCAACAATAGAGTACGTTATTTGTAAGTTAATAATGATGTAATAGTATACGCACCAGAAAATCTAAATACAGCAAAATAATTAATTTTAATGCACCAAGAAGTTAAATTTATGATTCCGTTTGTACTTACGTAAACTTTATCACACCTTTGAATGAAGCACTGAATGAAAACAATATGAAATTATATTTGGTCCGTTGAGTTTGAAAACCTTAGGAAATGTTTTTAGTGTTTTTTCACTTAACACTCACACAGAACAAAGAATTTTACACTACAATGAAAGTTGGGATCTAAATACAACTACTGATCACAAGAAACTCGAAAAAATAAAATAATTAGAAAGACTAAACTGAAAAATAGAGAGAGCTCATTCACAACCGCAGCTAACGCCAGGAGCAGGCTAGCCAATGCAATGGTAGAAACTGAAGTAGATATGACGCTAGAACAAGTGTTCGAAAATACCATGACGGGAATAGTGTGACTTCGGGTGGTGTTTCCACGTTGTTTATGTCAAAATTTGGATCTATTACAACCAACAGAGAATCTCAAAATTCCATTCATCTCACACAGTTTTTTCAAACGTGAAGAAAAGAAAGAAGGCATCTTTCATTATCGGGAGTCATATTTGAAACATTTACGTGTTTTTAACTGATGTACTCTTATGTCGCAAACAGTTACGATATGAAAAAAGGGAAATTTTTCTGAACGCAAAGAAATATCTTCATTTGCAAAGTGCTTTCCATTTGTCAACAGCTTCCTGCAAGTGCTCTGTGGGACAAACCAAACGAAAGGGCGCTCCAATCACCTCCAAAGACTTCCAATCTGCAAAGGAAACACTCGCGATGGAGAAAATGGTCGCGATGATTATTATGAACCGAAATGGTACTCCTGAATCCATCAACAAAATGCTCTATCGCGAATCTCTCTTAATATCGCGCACTGACATTAATTCCGAAATGTAGTGCGTGTTTTTCCTTTGCCTCTGCCCTAATCGGGATTTTGTGTTCAGTGTATCAAAGAAATTCGAAATCATTGGGTGCTATACATTAGCAATGCATATTACTGGGTTCAAAATCACAAAAATATCCGATAAGCAGAATTCTAATTCTCCCTGAGTTAAGCATAAATGTAGAAAAACACTTTATTATGGAAACTTGACACTACTACTAGAACTTCCTATACATCATTCACGCTAATTGATGTCGGTTTTTTAAGTCGCTACAGTGGTGTCTAGTGTTGCCAACCGCTAAAAAGTTCAATAAGTTATCACTTCGAATAACAGATGAAGAGTGGACACTGAAGTATTTTCAACGCGAGTGACACCACTGAAGGAATTTGTTCTCGCTGTATCAAAAGAATTGCGAATAACAAAGACAGAATATGTCCTAGTTTGTGTGTCCAAATGTTTAAGAAACGTTGTTTTCGAAATATTGTAACTGGTAGAAAGTGATCCACAGATGCATATTTGGGAACCCCCGAGCAAGAGATATTGTAGAGAGGGCAATGTCTCTCTCTAATAAACAGAATCCCGTCACTCTTTTCAACACAAACATAGAGGAAATGTTTGTTACAATTTTTTCTTTGTGTTCTACAAAAGATTATGCGTACCACTCAAGAAATAGAACTCATATTTCTCCAATAAAGTTGAATAATTAGCAGAGTTTGTGCACAACTCTGACTTCCAAAGATATTTTATCCTGTGCACTAATTTCATCTTCATGAAAGAGTTGTAAAATTCAGATGATGTTGAATTGTTAAGTTCAGTTTTAGACAAATGTGTGCTTATCAAATAATATCCAGGCATGAAATTTAAAAAAATATATATTCATGGTACAAGAAAGTTTTAAAATTATTATTTTTACCTATATTCTTTTAAGTGTTGGAACTATTTGACAATACAAATCATTAAAAACATAATTCGAAACATTTCTTTGTTTCTGTGATATAACCGAACTACGATTATTTCATTCTAAATAGGATAACAATGCTAAGAATCTTTTCTGGAAATCCTAACAACTTTCTGCAGGGGACCCCATACTTTTTATTTCCATCTCTGTGCTCGCAACTTGTTCGCCATTCATTCCCGTCGAGTACCGTAAGCAAACATGAAGGAAAAACATAAGGCAAGTGAAATGAGTAACGCAGNCCATTCATTCCCGTCGAGTACCGTAAGCAAACATGAAGGAAAAACATAAGGCAAGTGAAATGAGTAACGCAGAAAACAGAAGCACTTGGAAAGAAGCTAGTATGAAATAAGTATTATAAAAGAAACACCTCTATGCTCTACAATTTGTCACATGAGATAAAACAAGACCCACAACACTAAATTGTAACCATGTAAGAGTCGAAGTTACTTAAAAGCAAATACTCTAAAGTATTCAAAATAAGTAATTAAGCATTTTTAATGAGAAATGAACACTTGCCCCTTGAACTAATACGTTCTCGCATCTGACCAGAACTTGAGGAAAATGTGAAGTTTCTAATGAACAGCATTATGACGAATAGTTGTCGCTCACACATGTATTTCAAACAGCGTTTAGTTTCATGCTATGGTCTCCGTTGAGCTGTCGGTGCACTTACCAACGACAGGGTAATGACCTCGCGCATGACGTCACCCAGGCGACGAAGACTTTGTTGCACTTGTTTTAATAAGGATGAGTACATTCACTTCCCCGATTGCACCAGTGAAATGAGAGTGACTCGACGCAAGTAGTAATACTGTGATTCAGTCTCGGTTTTTGAGCAATCGGTGAAATCGAAAACAGACTAGAACCGAGGCAATTATTTTCTTAGCAATCAAAGTAAATCCCAGAAAAAATAAAATATAATATGAAAGTATAATGTAAAAAATAAATAAACATATAACAACATCCCTCAATAAGGACCGTAGATATCGAAGCATGTCTGAGGTCTCTCTTGGTCTTTCTTGCACTAGAACCAGCTTCAGTCAGTGGTCCCACAAGAAAGTTGTCCAGAGAGATGGTTTCTCTTTCTTGTCCTAAAATGGGGCAAGGCATTGTTATTAGACAAGTTTGCCATCATTATTTTTTCTGGAAATAGCAGCATGGTCACTTGGGTACATCGACAGTTTAAAAATGGCGATGAGTCTGAAATCGAACCCGAGGTTTCCTACACTGATCTAAGAGATATTGACCACTACACCACACATTCGTTTTCTTCAAGTGTGCACAAGTTCCATTGAGGCATGGAATCTGGAAGACCTAGATAAGTATTACGGAGGAGGGATTAAATCAAAGTGTTGAAATCACACCCTTGGCTATACTCCATAGGAATAACTTTTGTCTTGTTTGTGAGAATGTTTCAGAAAAACTCTTTGGTATGTGTGTGCCGTAAGAGTTCACATCCGTCACTTCTATTTCGAGGTAACTTGGAGCTTTGGGTGCTTACTATGATGTTTAACATGAGAAACGTTTTGTAGTGCACGCGAGAGAGGGGCGGGAAGGTGCACATCTTCACCCACTTCTCGACGTGTCTGATTCATGCCTTTATCTTCTGCCACCCACATTAGAAGGAGGTCGCACTTCCCTCAGTGAATCTGTTGCATTGTGTCTGGTTTCTCTTCTCGCCGCTTTCCTTCGTCCAGAAACACTGCCGTCCCAGCACGGTTCCTCCAAGCCCTCGCGATGAACACCCCAAAGATATTGCACTTAACATCATTAAACACACCAAAAATTAAACATCAATACATCAGCACCGCCAGTACTGATTTTAATTAAATCAAACCAGGGTTAACTGGTTTACATGCTTTAAGGTATTGTGTGAATCAAGAGTGACTAGGCTTAAGTACCCCCCAAAAATGTTTTAAATGTTAGTTTGGACCATTCCCTATCCAGTGGCGATGAATTTTCAGACCCTTGCGGCTCAAAATTTTGAATTATTTGATTTTAAATTACTACGGGGTTACATGGAGAAACTTTCGCGGATTTAAGTTGTTTTTGTTGTAGTGGCTTAACAGTAGCGAAAAAAACCTATTAAAACACAGCAAATGAAAAGAGGAACGTAATGACGTTAAGATTTCATACATTTCGGGGTATTTACAAGAATAATTCACCAAAAACTGTGGAAAATACTGTTCTTATGGAAATGGCAGCCGCATCACGTGACTGAAGAAAATGCGATCCTTGTCAAAGAAGGAATCAAACGACAGTAAATTAATTATCAAGTTTTAATAATGCAAAATAACTGTCCTCATCCAATATAAAAAATCAATAGAATGAATTATTAATTAATAAGAACTACTTTGAGGAATATTTCCAAGTTTTGTGAATAGTTGGTAACTNAAATTAATTATCAAGTTTTAATAATGCAAAATAACTGTCCTCGTCCAATATAAAAAATCAATAGAATGAATTATTAATTAATAAGAACTACTTTGAGGAATATTTCCAAGTTTTGTGAATAGTTGGTAACTTGACTTCAGTCAATGCGGATATAATACCTTAAACCAGGGCTCTCCTGAAAACCTGAGGACGTATGCGGGACAAAACATTTATTACCCCTTACATCGTATTACAACATTTTTTAGATTAATAGATATATATTTACAATATTATTAAATAGCATAACTGATTACTACGATTTTAATGTTATCTAACAAAGTAAATGAGATAAAACATTAGAAATTTGAAAATAAAATATATTTTTATTAAAACAAAAACTCGAAGGTCCGCAGGTTTACGTAAACATCGTGGGTCAAGTTGGTTTTTTGTTTCACTCTTTGGTCTCTTGTGTAGATGTGGTATACTCGTATATAAAATTTACACAGATCACTAGAATTGTCACTTTTGGGTCAAGCTTTCATAACTCTGTCACAAAAACTCATCCGATAGCAGTGGACCTGACTACAACCCTTTTCTGACAGGACCTGGCGCGCGGTTCGAAGCTCGGAACACCTGCCAATTTCTTTAAAACCTTCTTGGTTTTTTCATGTTCGTTGCCACTACTTTCTTTATTGACCATTAACTAATTAAAACATTAAAAATGTATAAGAAATGAAAGGTTTTCACTTAGTAGAAACATGAAGTTTTCTGATGTGTTTTCTAATACACTTAAGCAATTTGTATTACTTCCAGATTTAATTTCAAGTGATTGTTAGCTAAGTATGATTAATTATTAAAATTTCATTAACTTTTTATATATAATGTCATAAGCTTCCTGATAAATGTATTTTCACTGTGTTTAATATATTAATATTATTAAATTTGTCTTTTCAGTTTTATTCCAACGGAGGAATTAAATACCTTTCTTGCCCCTTTCTTTATAATTGCTTTCTTTTTAACCGTAATCGTGTCCTTTTACTTAGAGCATACATTTTCAGTATTAAAAAACATTATTAGTCAAGAAATCAGTATCAATGTATTTTCATAGAGGTATTCGAACAATGAATCTGAAAATAGTTTTGAACGCTGCCTCGAAGACTATTTATGAATCAGGACACGACTATTTATCTATCACTACAGAAATAGATATAAACTAATAATGTAAAGTATCGTGATATTTATGTACATTTACAGGTCTCATATCACAACATAGTCATTACCGGGATATTGTTCTGTGATAGTAGAGCACTCGTCTGGTATTTTTCTTTCTTCGTGTCCATAAATCATCGTCTATTACGCTTTTTTTGAAGGTAAGAATTGAAATTATCCCAATAGTTTCTTTTGGAGGACCGAATCAATTTCTTTAGTGCATAATTATTCTTGTTTATAAACAAGTAAAAAGTCCCTTCCATTTTGATTATGATGGACGGAAAAAATTAATTAATTTCCTGTTCAACAGATAATTATTCTTTGGCATATTGATATCACAATGCATAAAATTAAAACTGAAGGAGAAATGCGAACTCTTTGTACCAGTCGCGGAGGTCTCCTGTGGAGATAACATCTCGCTTTAACGAACGCCATCTCTAGGAGATGTGTCTTAAAGATAAAGCTTCGTACCACTTCCTCTTCGAACGTACGTTGTTCTGTTTTGTCCCCTGTTCTCTTCTGCTTCGTCTCCCTGATACGAGAAAGGTTCCCCAATCTTCTTTCATCGTGGGGATTAAGGCTCGGTGAATACAGGGTCGTCCCTGGGAGCGAAGACAGGAGGAAAAGTAGTCAACTAAGAGCGATGAAATAAAATTTAAAAATCTTATAATTTACCTTACATACAAGAATTATGCATTGTTCCGTTTATTTCTTCATAATTACTGCAAAGTAAAGTTGTATAATTTTATAATATTCTCGCAAATCTGAAATAAATTCGTCTTCTTGTAATACTTCTCTGTTCCATACCATTGTTGTCCTAGTCTAATCACTACTTTTATCAATTGATTCATTTTGTCATGTATTTTAAGTAGCGGAGCGAGATCCTCCATTGGTGAAGGCGGCACCTTTATACACCTCTAAGGAAGGACGGCCCTTTGCGAACTCGGCGTCTTTGAGGAAAGTATCAAGGGAACACCATATTACCAGCGGAGTTCACTAAAGTCACCTGGGCGCATCGTACTCAACATTAGGTGCACCTTCAGCTACAGAACAGAGACTTCATAATATATTATTTTATACACGTCACATTTCATTAAAAAGTGGGGAAAATAAGCTATTATTTCTAAAGGAACTCTTTCTTACAATCCTTTTTCCATTCGTCGTTCTTCACCTATTGCCAAAGTGGAGGTATCATAACAAATGTTAATTTATGCACTTTGGAAGGATTGCAATCTGTTTCTAACTGTGAACTAAATAAATAAATAAGATTATTGTAAAAAATGTTACATCTGCGAATGACCACGTGGAGGACAATATACGAATTGACTCCGGGAGCAAGCAATGACCCATCCCATCAATTCCAATCAAGAGTTCTAAAGCAGAAGCGGATGTAACATTTCAGCACTCATAACAATAAAAATAGTTAGCTACCTGTCATAATATTAACAAAATACCAACAAATGTGTATTTAATCAAACAAACAATTTATTTCACGAATACATATTATCAAACTATATATTATTCGAAAAATATTTTCGTAAATCGAAACAGTTAAAATAACTCTGAATTCAAGATTAATTATTACAATAGACCGCCGCACTGTGGTTCAAAGCGTATGAAAACCTGGTCAAAAATCAACCGCTCGATGTAATTCAATGAAAATTTATATTCATATGGTTTTTGAGTCTCTGAAATTCGAAATTTGAAAATTTAAAATGGCCGATTATTTTTTTTGTAATACCAACAAATTCAATAAAAATATGCTGATAACGGGTAGTTTGGTTGTCAAATGTATAAATTACAACAAAATTCCATATGGCCGACTTTTTTAATTAAACAAATTCCATCAAAATATACTGATAATGGTTAGTTTCATTTATAAATTTATGAAATGCAGCAAAAATTACGAAATTAAAAATGGCGGATTCAAAAGGCAGATTGTTAATTTAATCAATTGCAAATAATAAACCAATAATTCTTTTTCGCTTTCTTAATCTATAAGATCAAGAAACAAATTTTTTATAGTTTCAAATTATTTTGATCCATACTTTAACATTTGTTTAACAATTAAAAAATATTAAGGTTATGAAATATAATATGATGAATCACTTCGATAGTTGAGTTTTATTGTATAATTATTTATTATATAACAGGATTCGTATAATGTTATTATATGTTTAAGAATTTTTTAAACATTCAATGATAAGGTGCACAGAACATCGGAGTGACTACTTTTAAAAGTCGTAGTCTTCGCAAACATCTTCACTAATTTCTTCTTGAATTTCCGTAATGTTTTCGGATTTCAGCTTTGGTTTCAAACGATTTAAAACTTCAGGTGGTAAAGGATTTTGTTGCGCGAATATTACAACTTGAATTGTCAGTATTAATTACTGCAACTTTTTTATAACAGAAATAGATATTCATTATACAAAATATTCAAACCACAACTGTTATAATTGTTTCAAGCCATTTTTTATTATTTGCAAGAAATCTGTCTGCTTTCCTATAGCTTTTATTCCACCTGATTTTCAAGTTAGAAATTAATGTTTTTAACTCTTTTTTCGATTTGGTACTGCTCGGTATAGATCACTTATCTCTACACTGAAGTGTTTTTCTAATGATCGTAAAAAAATTTCCAAATCTAACTGAATTCCACTTTGTATAATATCAAAAATTTGACGTCGACTCTACTCTAATTTACGTCTATTCAATTCTGTAAATTAAAAATTCAATTCGTATTTAGTAACAGCAATAATGATTTTAAGTTGTCATATATTTTATTTGTTATAATAATATAATATTTATTCCATCAATATTATATAATAAAATATCAAATATAGTAATAATTATATTATTTATATATGAATTTCATCGTAACATATTTTATTTATTATAGACTCGTTTTCTAATCTGTCCATTTTCTACCATTTTCTAACGCGACGCGTCGCAACGTGCACACCTGCTTTCGCCGTGGAATGTCAAGGACAGCTGCAAGTCGCCGCAAGATTTGTTCCTTCAAATCAATGAACGAATGAATTAGTGAACATTTCCACAAAAAATCTTTGTAAATAACGGGAAACTGAAAATATATGGCTACTTGAATGATGAGGTTTTGAGAAATCGATTATTAATACAATGCAACTTTAAATTATTTATCGTTATATTACAAAACTAATATTTACTAAAACTAACATGTAGTCATCTTCTACATATCTTTGTTCATCTTACCCATGATTAACTATTGTTAACTAGTCACGACAATTCAAAGTACAGCCACTCATAAAACGCATAACAATCAGCGATTTAACGCACACTCTGAGTTGTCGAACTACGCTCACGTTGTGTCGCGTGGTATTCGTTCGCAATAGGTATTGGGTACTTTTCAGGATGAAAATAATCTGCGCTGGTGCCCTCTTTACAAGATTAGGAGGTATTAAACTACTTACCGAGACTTTCGATTTTTGACTAGATTAACTAGTTATTTTATGTTTTAAAATACTAATTGTGACGAGTTTCTACGTTACCTCCCCGGTGACGCTACTGACGGCTCAGTAAACTTCGATTAAGTCCACAGAATTGAAAACATATTTGTTGAGCAAAAGAAATTAAAGTACCTTTAAAAACGGAATTCTGGGTAAACGTTGTGCTCATTGACGTCATTTACTGCATTCACGATACAAAGAGTCCATTGATTGACATCTCATAAGACTGCTTTCGCATGGGCCCACTTGAAAGCTATGTGAATTACAGAAAAAAAACTTTCATGGTATGAGTGAAAAAGAAAGGATTAATATTATTAATGAACGTTACGAATAAGTACTACCAGATTACCAAAATTAATGTATAACATTACGATTTAAAAAAATAGTATTGAAACAAAATTCATGCGAATAAGCAATACGTACTCAGCTTGCAACATTTACAGGAAACTGTGTGAAGTATGGGAAACGCGACGATAAGTGTTACTAAGTAACACATTAAATATGAGTTTCTTTAAATCAATAAGGTCACTTCACAAAAGTTCTGTGAACCTATCAAATTAGAAAAGACCATGAGTTGTCTGAAAAGTGACACTGCTTAATGATTGAAAGTACTAAAGGAACTTCCATAATAAGTAACCTATTGCAAAATTAAAAGAATTCTAACGTCTCATAACACACTACGCAAGTCCTTAGAGTTTTGATTTTTTAAATCTGTTTTAACGCAAGTCCTTTGAATTTTAAGGAGCACTTATAATCTGTAAAAAAATGCAAATAGATTCATAGAAAATATAGTTATTTTATAGGTTAGATAGTTTTGAGAACTTTTACCCGGACAAAAATATATTTTAAATCTCCCTTATTCCATATTTGTTTTATTTAAAATCAAACGCCACTTCTTGATCCCGACATGCCTAGCGAGTGGGTTGGAGGCCAACTTGGGGAACGAAATTATGCCGAACATTTCGTATTTTCGTTTTATGTTAAATAATTTCTACATCGTAATTTAAGGAAGGGTAGCGGAACGCCAAGTTAACATTCCTTCGGTACCTCTCGAAACACCACATAACCTGAGTTCTGACACTCTCCCCCTGCCCATTATATTCGTGGATGGATCTAAAAAACTTTATCGTAAAATCCAGATTCCGTACCCAGCCTGGTAATTCTTCTTTCCGGACTAAAGATGACGATCTTGCCGGCATAGGTAAGAACCAAGCGCATTTAAATGAGGTCTGTTAAGAATTCATATAATGAGAGTAGCGCGAACTGAAAATCCTCTGTGTACATTCTCAGACCAGGGAGGCCAATAGGTCGCATAGCCTCTCATACATAAAACTTTAAAATTTTCTGCGTTTCAGTTCTCTCGTGAAGTAACGTCTCTGCTACAAAATTATCTTCTTCCCCAGTTCTTGGACCTCTTCTGTCTCCCTTCTCGAAATTAAGCTATATTCTTCTTGTGAATGCTCAGTTTAGTAACTTTACGTCGAAAGAACTGGTTTGGATGCGAGACCGGAATTAAGAGGAAGGTAAGGATTTCTCCAAACATTTGAAAAGAGTTTTGGATATGACACCACAATCTTATATTATCCGAACTATTAGGTTGGAATATCACATCCACAGGTTTGGAGAAATCCCTTCCCTCCTCTGAATTTGAATCCCAAAACCAATCAATCCTAGGACATATCTATACTGTTTTCTCAGTGTAGTATGGTGTTAAGTCCGATAAATATGAAGAATTCTTCATTTACGTGTTTCATCCTGCACTGCAGCCAAAGTGGTAGAGGTGGGAAAGGTGTTTGATTGGATTCAGTCTGATGTGGCGAAGTCTGTCACCTTTCTCATTATATAGGACTTGAGGGTTTGTGACCAAGATTGTCGAGTGCCTTGAATACGAAGATTCCGTTTCGCCTCCGGAAGTCCTGTGCTGCATCACCGGAAGTGAAAGGTGCCGGGCGAATACACAACGATTCGTCTCTTCCGGACGGTCGGATGCGCTCTACAAAGGACGACAGTGCCCTTTCCGTGGGACACTCATCACATCGAAGTACGAAGAAAATTCTGTATTCACTGGAGCAACTCAGATGTATCCTTCGCACGACATTTTTGTTATGTTATTCCTTCTTTTTCCTATCTTGAAGTCTCGATACATTTTGATGATGCCCGTTATCAATCATCCTTGAAATAGAGGATCCTCCTTAGACAATCACAAATTTGTATAATTTGATTTGAACCTCTCCATTCCCATCCAAGACAGGAATACATTTTTTCAATGGTACGGAAACACGATTGAACTATGACACAGAGTCGTCTATGGACTGCTTTTAATTGACTTAAGATGACTCACAACATGCAGATTGAAGAATTTGAATAAGAGAGAATTTTCTACTAAATGGAGCAACTATCATAATCTTTAGGGGAACGAGAAAAATAAAATTTTAGGCTCATTCTGAAGATAATAGAAAGAAATTTAACAAACATACGAAATTTCTTTGTTAACTTTCAGATGTCAATGCTAGAAAGACAAGAATTAAGGCAGGTATTACTCAAGAACTTGCAAAGCAGCTTACTAAAAAGAATAAGATGTAAGTCGTTTACCTTCGTCGTTAGGCGTGTAAAAACATCTTAACCTGGAACTTCACCGAACGAATAATTACAAAATTCGTTAACGCTTTCGTCAATTACTGGCGCTCCTTCCGAGAAACGGATGGGAACAGACACCCTGCGGCGATTGAACCCTCACCACGAAAAGCGATTATTAGGCTAATGACCTTAATTGCCTCTTCCGGGGAGAATCTTCGCGGAGGATTCTCACATCCCTGGAGGTAGAAGAAGAAATTGTACCAGAAGGCGTGGGCGTAGAAGCTGTCACGTAACATGGCGATCGATTGCACAAGTCAAAGTCTCCCCCTCTCTAGACCACCACTTCGAAAAAAATATACTCTCTCAAGAAACAGAAAAATTAAAATTATGAAATAAATAATTTATTGTCAAGTTACAAACTGAGCAAAACCATGTGGAGGACAATAATGAAATTCTCCGATGACAAGCAAGGGAGCATCAATCCGATCTAAGAGCCCAAAGCCAGTGACGCATTAAACATTTTTGTAACCCAGGGCGTAATTATGAAATGCGCCCCTTTAATGTAAGAACAAAATTTGTTAGATGCTTGATACAGTAGATATAGAATATTAACAAATTTAATTTTCAATACACTATAAAAGAACATGTTCTTCGTGAAAATCCGTCTTAAGGCTAATTTTCTTATTGTAGTATTTGTAAATGAGAAATGTAGCGTGCTATTGAATCTATTCTACATGGGACGATAGGAGGTGGGTGGTAGGGCTATTGTTACTGGGGGGAGGGGGGGCTTAGCTGGATTTACCAACAACTGTGCCCACGTGGAGGTGTTAGTAGTAGTAGTTAGTTATAGTAGGAGTTAGTGGTACATAGAAGGAGGAGGATTCGNTAGGAGTAGCAGGAGATGGATAGAAGGAGGAGGATTCGCTTTTCAATTAGTCACAGCTACATGAACAGCGACATTAATATGAAAAGCTACAAATTTTGTTCTGACTCCGCCAAGAATTGAATCCGGAGTGTCTAGGTGACGAGCAAACATGATTGTCCCTGAGCCACCGGAGTGGCTAATCGAGTTTCTAGCCCAGCTGATGTACGCGGTCTTATTAAATATCTGACTTTCCTATATTGTGCGAGGGTCGTTCTTTATTATTTTACCCTTATTCCTTTGAAAGAGCTCTCTCGCAAGAGGCATGAAACAATGGAGATTAGCGCAAATATATTTTACGTTGTACTATCTTCCGTATTTCTCCACGCACACAATAGTTTTGGGGAAAAATTAAATCTGAGTGTATGAAAAAAAAACGCAACCACTCAGAAATGACTTCTTGTTTATTTATTGTGATGTTAAGGTATAATAAGTTATTTGTTCAGTTACCTCGTTAATTGTGATAAAATTATTTGTATTCAGAAGTGATGAACTTGTATACAAAATTCCTCCCAGGATTCAAGTTCCACCTGTTACGATTTTTTTCAGTTTTCGCTGAAGATCTTCCCGTTTAATTAGTGACAAACGGAGCCGGAAGGAAAAAGGAAAAATGATTTCTACGAAGAACTAACAATTAAGGTAAGAAGTAATAAGATAAAGGTACGAATGGTTTATCCTTTTTCCTTGGGATGTGTGAGATTTACCGAGCAGATTATTTTCTATCTGATCCTCCAGTTTGAAGCCAGCTTATTTTACTATGCTGCACTGCAAAATAATGAACACAATTAGTCCAGGAGAAACATGATTTCTATTTCCCATCAATTTTTCTTTCCTAAATTTCATTCCATGCGAATCACGGATACCAATGTAAGCGATTCACGGAATTCACAGCATAGCCAACGTAAGCATTGAGGAATTTACTCTACCTTGGTGTCATGCTAATGTACCAAGCGTTCAATGTCACCAGCACTTTGACATAATTTTAACTCGTAACCGTGGTCACCATTTCATCGCTGAACGCCGTTTCATGTTCACGATAATCCATTTAGGTTCAATTCGAAGAAGTTGGCAATACGCAATTTACTTCTCCGGGCAGCCGTAATGAATTTTACTCAGTATTTCAAGGTTACCTCAAATTAAGCAGCGCGGCATATTACACAATCTTACCAGGCTCAAAAAAGAGGGAGGATTGCGAAAAGAAAAAATTTGAAAGTCAAAGGGAAATTAAAATACTTGGCCAACGTCATGTGCAACTCTGGAAAAATGAAATTTATCATTGAGAGATATCACATCTTATTGTATCTTTAAGCTCTTTCAAAAAACAAAAACATTATTTCCTTCTTATATATAACCTGCTTTATAATACAAAAGAAAAAGAAGGGATTAAGAATACTTCTGAATATTACACATTACCAATATACCATACCATCAATCCGACAAACCTGAATAACATTTCTACTTATATAAATCAATGGCAATTTAACAAAAAAATATCTGTACAAATTTTTAAAAAATCAAGCGAGCAAAGACAAGGATTTTCAGCTCAGCATGTCATTTCTGCTCCGGATTTAATAGTATAATTTATTCCATTTTTATTGTTCATTTTTAATCCAAGCGCAATTTCTTCGGGCCATGTAAATATTCTCAACAACTACAACCATTGTGATGACAATGTAAAGTTTGTTTATGCCCATCAACGCTGTTCGACATATCCGGAGAGAACCTGTCATCGCGTCAAGGTTAATTCCTTTTGTATGCAGAGCAATGTTTTCAGTCTCACTGAAGCGGACAGACTATTGTAATTACGTTGGTTCTCGGGAAATAAAATACGCCCTACTCCCGAGGTAGGATTTGGACGTCCTACCAATGAAACCAAATTAATACAATAAAAAAATAAATAATCAAAGACTTATGACCTTATGATGGACGAATACTTTATGTTTAAGTCGCCATATTAAAAAGAAATGTTACAAAAACTTAATGTTGTGCTCCTTCTGCAACATTTACTCCGACTCTGGAATTAGTAATTTCAGCTACTATGTTTTACGGGAATTTTTAATATAAAAAGAATTTACTTGTATCTCGTAAAAAATAGTTTTGTAAGCAATGTAAATGAGAACTCACTAGCTGCATCCGAATGTTGGCTGGATCCAATTGTCAGTAAAGTTTTCTTCAATTCTTTTTACTTCAAATTTCCGGTATAAAACTTGACAAAATCACTTACCTCAGTTAAATAACCTGCAACATTGGTCTTTCCGAATATACAGCGCTGTTCTTTTTTCTGAGGCAACAGCTTGTTACGCATTAATTTTCTATAACCCGCATTTCAAGTTTTTTTTAAGTATTGCAATATCAACTCAAACATCGTTACGGCACTGAACAGAAAAAAATAGATGATTAAGATATTGGATTATTCATGCACCGTTTTGCGTCTTTCAACGTTCTACGAGTCTCTCCACCCAACAGGCGAATGATGAACCAACGACAGATCACAATTAATTTGTAATTCAATGCAAATTATAAAAGAAATATGACATCTAGTCCGACGGATATAAAACAATTCCAAATCATGATTACTATAACATCCTTGCTTTCTTTTTTGTCTCTTACCACATTTTATAAGTTGCGAAATATATATATATATATTGTGGGGCC
>NNCF01137565.1:30905-79914 GCA_002313205.1 Laupala kohalensis
AAAAAGTCAGTTACAAACTGCGTAGGACCACGTGGACGACAATAAACTAATTTACTCACCTGAAGCAAGCAAGGGACCATCCCATCAATTCCGATCAAGCAATGTGAAGAACGCGTCTACAGTGATTTTTAAGTCAGTAGTAATTCAAAACTTGAGGTGGAAGCGTGTGTTTTTATTTCAGCATCTTTTGTAGTTCAATAACGCGAGATAGAATTGGAGGCTGGAGCGGTGTCGGATACTGTGACTGTTAGCGTGCTGGACGGAAGCAGAAACGCCCGGACTCTGCGACCCTACTGAAACAAAGATTTGACTTTGAATGTCAAGCTTTCTTGCATCGAATAATCACGTTTGATGAAACTTTAATATCGAAAGAGTGGAGTCATCATCCCCACGACCAAAACAAATTGCGTCGAGTTCAATCAAAAGTGAAACAAATTATGATTATTGCCTACGATCATGAAGGTATCTCATCGCCGTAGTGGAATAAGTAAGTGAGCCATTGCGCTTCAATGTGGAAGGAGACGTTTGCCAGCCAAATAAACGCAAGAAATATTTTGAGAGGGAAGTTAAAGGTGTTGTACCACAGATTATAGTAGGTACAGATGGATCACTCGTAGCAACGCTCCACTAGCAAGGAGCCGAACTAACCAGCCCCCACCACCCGTTCAACTGGTTGCTCGCGTAGTGAGTGATGACGTTGGCGGCAAGCACATGGTTTTCATGTGGCGACTGCGACTAATTGAAACGACTCGAGCTCTGCTTGGTGTTGATTTGTGTGTGTTTCAGTTTGAATCACGCATTTAGAATTGCTGGTTCGTAGTTCTGGTCCTTCTCCGTGGCGCGCAGGGGTAACCATTGAGCTTATGGGAGTGAACTATCTGTACCTTCTGTAATCTGTGGTGTTGTACAGATGTGTAACATGTTTGACCATGTTGGAGATACGATTGGTGTGAAGCTATATCCGTGTACGTTCGTCTTGAATATGATTGGCTGCACTGCGCATACTCGGAACGGGCACACCTAGTCTTATTCCACTATGTCGCATCGCTGACAGAATTCTATCTGGACAGAACTGCGAATTCAGTCATTAACTCGACAAGAAAATTTACAAAACCCAATCACAGTTGCTCAAGACTGGATCGCTCATTCTCCACGGTAATGCTCGCCCCACATATCGCACTGTCGATTATGTCGTCACTGATAAGTCTCACGAATACGGTTAGGAAGTGTTATCTCATGCTCCCCACAATTCTGATTTGAGATCCCCTACACTTCGACTTATTCCCAAAGTTGAAACAACACATGAGAGAGGGCCAGATGAACAAAGGTGGGGTATTAGATGGAATTGTAAAGCTTCCCACACGTCTGAACTCAGTCACTGAGAAGCAGGAAACTGTATTGAAGAATTCTAAAAATATTGTCAAAAAATAAACAGATAAATAAAAAATCTGTACATTATTTGTGAAATGATCTCGATACTTAATAGAACACAAAAAATAAATATTAAGTGGATTTTGTATACAGGTTCTCTAGACTCTTGTCTAGGGGCGGCGTCTATTGAAATAATAAATCTCGAATTTAGTGTTATTTTAATACTTTATAAAATAATTGAAATTGAAATTTAATTGAAAGCTTGGTAATAATACTTACTTTTGAAATATTTTTTTTGTTTCATTAAATACAAATTCGTTGGTATTCTATCAATATTATGACATGTACCGACCTATTTTTTAGTGTGCTGAAATGATAAATCCACCACTGCCTTACGGTCGTTGATCGGATTTGATGGGACGGTCCCTTGCTTGTTTCCGGAGAGTAAATTAGTTTCTTGTCCTCTACGTGGTCATATGCAGTTTGTAACTTTTGCTTTTTTGACAATAAATGTAATTTTTATTTATTTATTTATTTAGCAAATACGTACCGTTATCAAATCTTTAAATTATTGGGAAAATATTTCTAACATATCGTAACTATTAAAATAACTCTAAATTCGAGATTAATCGTAACAATAGTATTAATGAGACTGCCGCATCTAGTCCAGAGGGCTTAGACAGCCTATATACAAAATCCGCCTCGACCCGAAGGTAAGTCGGAGAATAATCCGGACTGCAATGGGGCCATAGCTAAAGTACACAACCGTTCCGATGTTGAGTGCGTATGAAAATAATATTACATTGATAATAAGAAACAATAGAAACATGCAGGAAAATAAATTTGTACATTAATCAGTCAGTTTCGAAAGTACTGCAGTAATGGCGTGATATCAATATAAAAGTATTGACGTTATTAATTATTGTTTAATTAAAAGATTTATTAAAACAAACATTTGGTGGGAAATTAAAACCCCATTTTAACATTTGTTCAAGTCAATTAATTATTTTACATGCAATGGTGGAGCAGATGGCTTTTAACCGTGAATTTGAAGATTCAATTTAATAATGTCTGGAGCCTTCATTGTCTTGCGTTGTTGTGGATCTTTGTCAAACAAAAACTTTTCACCGTATTACTAATGTTATTGAGTGATTTTTAGGTAACTATAAAGGCGACAATGGTCGGAAATTGACTAATGAATATAGAGGAGACTGCTACACAATGCGTTGTTCGTTCTATACCTATAATATAGTCAATATCTCACCAATCCATAAATAATGTAGATAATTTATTAGACTGGAAGAAATCATTTATTTTTGTTTGGACACAATACAACCACCTTGGTTGTATATCGTTTGCTATAGCGTTGGTCATTTGAAATATTCAAGACTAACGCTGTCCAACTTTTCTTAATCCGCGGGTCGTTTACTACACCTTTGCGCTCAAACGGTCGGCACGGGATGGGGTTTGGCTTAATGTTTCCCAAGGGCTCTAATGACCTTGCCGTTGACGAACCCCACAAAAATTAAAAAAATAAAAAAAATAAAAAAAAACGTTTTCCGACGAATGAAATAAATTTATTTATTTATTTATCCGTAACGCCATATTTTGATTCTCATCAACAAATTTATATTATTCCAAACTGGGAAAATTAATTAGTGTATTTCTTTATTTTTAAAAAGTATTTTAANATTTCTTTATTTTTTTAAAGTATTTTAAATATTTTAATTATAATAAAATGTTTTCATATTGCAATTATCACGGGGTAATTGCGAACATAATTTTCTCTGAAAGGACATACCACGTCAAATATTAATTCTAATATTATAGAATTATAACAAAGTTGTGCCCCCAGCGTTTGATGAAACTTTGTATGTAAAATGTACTATTATTCGCGGGCCACAAGTAGTACAGCGCTACTCAAGGTCATTTGTCAAACGCACCTAGAGAGCACCAAACATCAATAGGAAGGGCGCCATGTTTCTTGAGGTTTCAGTAATACACCAAACCTTGTTCCAACTTCACGTCTCAGGCAGCCTTAATTTCATCACACGGATGATGAATTTCATACACATACACACAATATTAATAAGTTTCCCTCATAAAATTGACTAAGTGAAGCAGATGTCGAAATTGAATGGATGTTTGTTCTGTTGAGTAGATCTGTAACAGAGAGAAATTAAGTAGTTTTGAAATTATTTTCGCCATAATGTTTAACATTTATGTAAGTTGTTGGAGAAATTCTACTTGCTCCGAGCAGAAACTGTTGAGTAATTGGGTATCATATCCAGAACCATAGTGTTTCTTCTACTTTCAAAGATTCCTATCTGAAGAAGAAATTGTGAAAGCAAGCGTAGCGGGAATGAGGTGTATGAAAAACTTTTAACGAACTCATTCCTTTCAAAGCGATTATTAGTAATCGTCCAACAGAGAAAATACGTTGAAAATGCCGCAATTATAAGATACGAGGATAATTTTCAATATTTATATCAAATTTCATGACTCATAACCATACTGAACAACGAAGCTGATGGTTTCGTGTTCCATAATACTCAACACAAAATTCCAATGAATTTTAATACTGTGGGTACTTTGTTCTGTGATTTGTAGCCATGGTGAAATTTTCTTCTCATTGATTTATTTTAACTCATAAAACTATAGAGAAAATGTGATAACTATCTGTCAGGGGAAAATGGCGACGAGTCAGGAATCGAACCCGGTACTTCTGCTTTGATCGCAGGGGTGTTGATCACTATACCACCGTTCCGCATATNATAATTTTAAGCAAAAAATTGAATTATGTTTATAATTTGAAAAATGTTTATAATTTAAGCAAAAATACTGTGGGTACTTTGTTCTGTGATTTGTAGCCATGGTGAAATTTTCTTCTCATTGATTTATTTTAACTCATAAAACTATAGAGAAAATGTGATAACTATCTGTCAGGGGAAAATGGCGACGAGTCAGGAATCGAACCCGGTACTTCTGCTTTGATCGCAGGGGTGTTGATCACTATACCACCGTTCCGCATATCTGCTCCACGTGTAGGTACACAGAAGAAATATATGCAACATTGAGAAAATATTTCCCTTCGTATTTTATTAATTCAATAACATAATATTCAGAGAAAGATAAGTCGTTTGTGCTTCTTTAGAGGGTTCATGAATCCAGTGCTGTTCTTCTCTCCTCTATAATTGGCTGCACAACTAACACTAACTTGGTCGACTCTCGAAGTGGATAATAAACAATATCCTTCTCCGGGTTCGCTTTCTTTAATCACGTAGCATATGTAATGGACAATTTCACAATCTGACTTCCTGCTGGACTCTGGTTTATCAATACTTTGAAAGATATTAGCCCTATTGATAGGATACCCGTGTTGGACCAGATCAGTCAGATGCACAAGAAAGCTATCTCAAAAGGTATGTTTTTTGCTGCCTCTCTAAGATTTACCTAAAAGGAAGCAAAGAATGATCACTAATGTTTTCGTACGCCGACGAAATTCGAGGCAACCGAAGAAAACCGAGACGAAAACTGACACTACCTGTATGGTTTTAGTTTCTTATGCGAAGACTTGTATCGCGTGCAATCTCCAGTGATTCATGTCTTTACCATGGAGTCGTTCTATCAGATCCCGATCATCTACCGAGATGAATGAAGCGTTATCGTTGAGCACAGCTCGTGAACAAACACCGAGGAGGAAGAACGCGCGTCGCGTCGCTCCACCGCCCCGTTTCCTTCGACATGCGTGTTTGCGAGGCAGAGGGCGGCGCGGTGTGGCGTGCCTCGAAGGCGTCGCCGTGAAGAGCGGTTTCCGCGCGGGGCGGCACCAGCCACGTGCGACGACCGGAAGAGCAGGTGCCGACACTCGCATCGCGCTCCGCACTTCCCCTCCTTCCACGGCGACCTTCAACAGCTGACAAGAAAGAATCGCATACAATTACATAGTCGACGCGATATATGATTGAGCGGGTGGTTCACTACTACACCCCAGGCAGAGCTGAGTTGAGGCAGCCGAGTCAGCCCGCTTGCGACCAAAGGTGAGAGATCACGGAGAAGACGCCAGCTGTACGTCACAGTTGATGTCACTTTCCACACGTAATCATTGAACCATCATTGAACCGTCAGAAAATGATACGCCAATTGTAACGGAGATCTTGAAGGCGCTTATTTTAAATCTGCCTATTAGACTATTGCAAAGAGTTTAATGTGGAAGATAATTCATGCCATCTGTACTTGAAAGTGTATTCATGGTTTTTTTGGAGTTTATCATGTAATGTGACAATAAATATTTTGAAACTTTAAAAAATATGTTATCTCTTTTAATAATTGTAATATATTATGATTTTTTTATGCCATCTGTACTTGAAAGTGTATTCATGGTTTTTTTTGAGTTTATCATGTAATGTGACAATAAATATTTTGAAACTTTAAAAAATATGTTATCTCTTTTAATAATTGTAATATATTATGATTTTTTTTAAGTTTTGTTCTTAAATTTTTATTGTTTGTTGCCTGTTTAGTGCCATGAATTTCTGTTATGAATTGTAATTGAAATATTTAATTGGGGCACACTGCAGATTTTTCTCCCTATTAGCGGTCAATGCAGGATGAAATACGCTAAATTTCGTACATCTGTCATGTGGATGGCCGTACTATACAATGGCTAGAGCCATAATGTATTAATGGCAGTTTTGTCTCATGAACAGCTTAGCCGATTTTCAAGACAAGAGGAGGAGATTTGCGATGAATTTTTTTTTTACATGCAACAAGAATCATTTCCAAGTATATTCATTCGAGTTATTTTTGTCAAAGAAGAAGTGCCACAAGTGCGAGAAGACTCAGTGAACTGAATCAACCTTTGAGTGTCCACTTCCATCCTGTCTCCTTTTATGTGCTTGACCCTCGGCTTAATATTTCCGTTCCATAAGTATCGTTTAAATTATTACCAACAACGTGTTCTGCAAGGTGCTTTAGTGCCACTACGACAGAAAGATCTTGGGGATATATACTATTAAACGAGCATTAATACTATCAATGGATGTTTTTACCTACATTTTCTTTTCAATAAAGACATTAACAACTGCCATGAATACGGCGTAATTCGTGTATTTTGGGAAGAAATAAGTGATCCAAGTCTCATTTCCTAGTCAGACCGTTCAAGTATTTTGCTAAATATTAGAAATATTTTCATATTTTAGAGATTCCAGGGGCGAGTTAACCTTAACGAGTTTCTCTCTCAAGTTTTCTAACTAGAGATATTTTGCAACTATTACGAATCTTACGAAACCTCTTACCCCTAATAATGACGTAACATGAGCCGTTTCTTCTCCCCCCTGTTAAGAATTTTTTTACTAGTTTTCGGACATTATGTGTACACTGTTTAAAATACTGCCCGAATTGTTCGTTCCTCATTGCTCTGTGCTCTGCGCCGAGTACATGGATTACGGTGGTAAACTTTAAGGTTAGAAAGCACCCTATAAACCGAACCCTACTTGGTGTTTCATATCACCCAGACTAACCCTCCCCTACCCCAAAGTGTACAGACATTACCCCCTCCCCAGCCACCAGGGTACATTGCATAATTTAAAGACAGCCCCGAACACTTGTTTTAAATGAGAAGTTCACTTCTCAGTAGTTAACAGGTTCGTGTATTCTTCATTAGCGCAACATCGCATCTGTTTTGTTAGAATGCTCTTCCAAGCAGTGAAGACATTTCGCTTGAGATCTGCTTCCCTCACCCCTCTTTCGGAAGTTCCGTCGCCGTGAAGGGAAGTGGATGATGGACGTCGTACGAACCCCCACCCCCATCTTCGTGACCTTCTTATTCACTTCGCAGCAAAAACTCTTCCCGGCATCCACCGGCGGCGCTGCGCGTGGAGTCATTTGATTTATTGTGCAGTTCCGCAGAGAGGAACCGAATAGGAGCTAAGGCTTTGGAAATGGCCTCGTTATGTTAGCAGCGTGGGAGGAATTTCATCTAAACAGACGGGATTCACGGGTTCTTTCATATTGTATTAGCTTTTCCGGGGCATCGAATTTCTATACGCCATTTTCAAAAATCCTTCCCGAAGTTTCTTGAAATGTAATACAGACCTGCTTTGCAAACTTGAGAATTTTTGTACCCCAAAAGATCTCCCCCCTTGCACTCCCGCACCAGTATCCTCAGCAGCTTTTTTCCTCCTCTTAATGAGGATAACTACATCACTATATTTTTACCTCCAATTTTGAAAATTCAGAAAAAAAACCTTAAAGGAAAAGTAAAAACGCTTAGAAAATCATTATTTAATTTGACTCGATATCAAATTAATAAATTTGGAAGAAAAGAATTTGTGTGCTATGTTGGATAAAAAATGATATCACTTATTAGAAATTCGACGTGACGTCCGTACTAATACGTTACTAATGTGTGCCAATTAAAACTTTGTCTAGACGTAATGTACAATATTTTACGTAACTTAAGCGTTCTCTCCCGACAAAAAGTGTCCCACAAATTTCACCCCTTTTGTAATGTCAAAGGGTTTTAAAAAATGGTTCTGCTTCCCCCACCCCTCTCTTAGAAGTTATGTCACCTAATATTTTTTTCATTGTAGTATTTGTAAATAGGAAATGAAGCAAGCTATTGAAGTTTATCAGCTCGGTTTACCAACCACTTGACCCACGTGGAGGTGTTAGTAGGAGTAAGTAATAGTTAAGAGTTAGTGTTAGTAGGAGTAGTTAGTAATACTAGGAGTAGTAGGAGGTGTATAGAAGAAGGAAGGTTCGCTTTTCAATTGCCACTGCTATATATGAACAGGGGCACTGAAGTGAAAACCTACATTTTTGTTTGATGTCGTCGGAAATTTAACTCGGAGTGATTCAATGTCAAGTAAGTTATTATTCACAAGGAGAAATCAGAAACCATGAAAATTATTTCCATGTAATTAAATCCAATTAATTCGTTCTCGACACTCCAAGACCATACCAAATATATATTTTACAAATATTAAATATAGAGTTTAAAGTGAAAAAATGCTGAGAAATTAATACAATGAATGTGAAGAGTAAATGAACATTTAAGAGAACCACTCAATAAGGATCTTAGGTGTCAAAGCACAATAATGGGGTTACTTCCATTCTCGGTTGCCATTAGAACCAGCTTCGGTGAGGGAACCCATGTTGGATATGAAAGAGATCTATTTCTGCTGTCTGAAGTTGCCTAAAATGGGACAAGACGACATCATTAAACAAGTTTGTGAACATATTTTTCGCTATATTAGCAGCAAGGTAACTTAGGCATGTCAACGAAAGCTGACACAAATTTTTTGCACAAAAATGCAAATCAATAATAACAGAAGTCAACGAATCAGAGACATTTTTGTACGTACACGCAATTATAGTCGTCAAATCGTTGAAAATTTGCATTTGCTTCCCATTATTCACCGATCGCTTGGTACATGGTGAAACTACTCGTATTTTGTTCCATAATTGTAGTCGTTGTTTATCAATAGAGAAGAGTATCAATTTTTCTATGTAAAATAGTAAGTGTCTCTAACTGTGTAAACACCTGTTCATTTATTATGAAACATTAAAAATGAATAAACGTGTTGAAACATTATTAATCTTATTTCATTGCTTCGTGGAGTAGAAATTATTATCGTATAATAAAGCACGGAGTTTCCAAAATCCAAATCCAGAATTTTTAGTCTCCATGTCCTAGATTTCTGATTTTGTTGATGACAATCATATGTGAAAGGAAATGGGGCAACATGGGATACCCGTGGGATAAGTTCGCGGACTGAAGTTCGTGAGGTCCTTTTCCAATACTCCCCCTTACATTCGCGAGTGATAATTATCATTTCCTTTCGTCAGAACATGAGGTCTACTCCTCTTTCTGAAAGCGCCGCGCGATGAAAATGGTGCCCCACTTCCTGGGAGAGATTTGTGGCGGAGGCCAGAGGGCTGACTGGCATTGAGCGGATGCTCGACACCTGCGTTAAGGGCTTCCGTCAGCAAGGTCACAACCTTCAAGCCCTTGAGAGGTTGGCTCGTTTGATCCTGCGCTGAAACCGTCATTGGGACGGAAGCAGGAATGGTCGACAGAGAATTCGGAAAATTACCGGATCCCGAGAAAATGTATAGATGCTAAGCCATAGCACATACGGTCTCCTTTAAGTTTTTAAGCATTCACATTTTAAGAATAATTAAATAAATAACTGTTTACCCTAAATACATGAAAAATGTGGAAATTAATTAATGTTGCACACCAAGTATTACGTGGGTACAATTACGTATCAGGAGCGGTGGGTATATCAGGTTGAGAGGGGGGACTAATGGATGCTGTACCCCCCTCTCCAGAGAACCTAATCTTTCAACAGATTAATTCGAAATGGAAAATTCGCAATAGTACGAGAAATCTACGACGACCAAACTTATGAATCATAGGTAAAATTCGTAAAAGTGCTACTGAATTCCTTTCGCTACGAAAGAGGATAGTTATGAACGCTCACATCAATCTATTCCCTCACTACATAAAGAAAGGGAAAGAAACTAAGGCATTAAGGACCTACTCTATTTACAGAGTTCGTACTCTTTTTTGAATGTAAAAAATATAAGCACCTTTTCTTTTGGGGTTAAGTTTCGATTCTGTGACCTGCGTAAGCAATAAATTTGTGTGCTTTTGTCTACACACCAAAAAGATTCTTTTTTTTTTTTTTTTTTTAAGTACACTATTTATTTAACTTAAGTCACTATTATAAGTGTTTTACACAATTGATAATGGTTTTATATTATCTCGAGGAATAGGTTAAAAGAAAAAAAACACTACATAACACGCCACCGTTTCTGTTATATTCTATCCATCCTGAGGGCTTGATATAACAATGTAATGCACCAATTAAGTAGGTAGGATGTGCCTGGTGTGCACGTGAATACGTTGGAGATATGGATGATGTGGATGAATGATGTTCATCTTGTAGAAATATTGTAAGAAATACTCTGCTATATCCGAAACGTTGGCGAGTTATGTAGAGTTTTTTATCTATTCCTCAAGATAATACTCCTTTAAGTGTTTTCAGATATAAAAATGCAATACTTTATAACTCATGTTCCATCAATTATTTTAATTTAGAGAGATATATTAGTAACCTAATGAAAGTAAAACTTTTAGACAATCTTTCACTTCCTAAGGATAATTCCTTTCTATCATGGATTTCTGAACGAAAGATACGATTTTTTCTTATTTTGAAGATAAATGGGAACCCTATATTTTCATTTAATAATCTCACGTCAGTGGCTGCTTTCCTCAGTGAAGTGTTTTTCAATCCAGTGAATAAAATGGTTGATTTCCACCCTCTCGTGAAAATTGAGGGGAATGTATGCAGTAGATAAAAAATAAGGACTTTTCAAGTACTTTTTCAGTCCTTAGAAATGGATTCCAAAAATAGATTTTTAAGGTTTTTAAGCACCGTACGAACCCCTATATTTAGTGTATATTTTTTGTAAAAGCGATGATGTGATAAATTTTGTTGAAACCGATTTTGGTGGAGTAGCCAAATGTTTTTTGAGGACTGGAACCGGGCGCGTACCGGCCGTTGCAGTTGTAAGGCACTACCTGTCTCCACATGACTTTCTCTCTCCACTCATACACCACAAGCACAAAGAAAATTTTACACTTTCTAATTACACGTGCAATATGTGAGGAAACGAATATGTGATATCGTCACATAAAAGTTTCAAAATATCTCTGAGATATTACGAATTCGACCCAGGAAAATACGTCTTGCAATATTCGTCATCGAAAATGTCGAATGCGTTCTTTTGATACCTCACCAACTAATCAGCGGTTTACATTTTTTTTCACAACGACAAATAACAATTTCGTCTGAAATATTTCGCCCCGCGTTTCTCACAGACCCACTAATTTTTGCAAACTCAGGAAGAATAAACTTTTTTTTTCTTTAATAAAACAATGTTAAAATACCTTTGCACATGTCGTTGGTATGAATTTCTTAAAGAAAATCCTCAATCGTCTAAGTCATATGACATAAAAATGTATTGTTATATTTCCTCATGTTTCATAATATTAAAAAAAGAAAGATATTCTGTTGAAAAAAGTAATTTCTTAATCACCTCCGTAATCTATCACAAATGATATCACGATGTGTCATCACAAACTCTCTCCATTCTTTTTAATTTATCTTTCGAAATGTCCTTCTAACTATTCAGAACAGTTATGCTATTCCTGTTTTTTTTTAAAGAAAAGTGTCAAATCAGCATATATTTGGTACTTAATTTATATTAATGTGAGAGAAATTTCAGTATTATTTTAGTATCATGGATATCTAGATTATCAATGTATTTAATAAGAGTGTGTAGTAAAAAGTGATATTAATTTATTAATGAAATAGATTAGTACTACATATTTTACAGTGGATTATATCATACACATTCAATAATATTTAGAATGTAAGAGAAAATATTTATTTAGTAAAATTTATGTTTTAATTATTTATCTTTAACCTGTATATTATCTTTTACAGACCCAGGGGAAAAGTTGTAATATGTAATTTAACCACATTTTTTACTAATTTCTTAAATAATTTTTAGTGAATGTTTAAATAATTTTGATTCACTATTTTAACTTCAATTATTTTTATAATTTTAATTTTCATTCTTACTTTTGTATGTATTTGTACATGGTTTGATCGAGGGACAGACCACTTTTGTCGATTTTTCCAGAAAAATAATTTGGTTTTGATTTTCATCGTTTTCCTCGGGTTTCGTCGGCGTGCTCACGAGATTTCGATGCTAATTTTGCAAAAGACCGAGACGGAAAATGACACATTATTCAGTATCAGTAAAGACAGCCAGTGAAGTAATTCCAATTACCTGGGTCTTTTGACGAATAAAATGGCATATTTCATGTAAAGGCGGCTCCAGATATTCGTCATTCGGCGAATCCCGAACGACAGCTCGCCGAATAGCGAATAGTGTGGATGGGTTGCTTGTTCTTCGCTTCGTCACGAATGCCAGTGCTTGCCCTACCCGAGCGATGCTCGCCTTTCGGGATTCACCGATTAACAAATGTCTTCAGCTTTATCGTAGTATAAAGAAAACAAAAACTAATCCAACAGAATGGATAAATTGTCGTGAATCAATCGAGAACGGCTATGGAAACGGTCATAACATCTTTCGTCTGAAAATCGACAATATGACTTCATAGATTCTATTGAAATTGCTACACATTTTTTGGTTTCATTTTCCTGAAAACTTCGAAGAACTCTAAATGAATAACTGTTATGGTTTCTTAATAATCTTGAAGGGAAAAAAACAATATTATGTCATACTTTAATCGTCATTGCTGGAAATAAGTTGCAAAGTTTCATATTACACGTTCGTGATATTATATACCAAGGGAGCTCTCAATGCAGGCGTGATTCTACTCCTTTGTTCCGTTTTCTTTATTTTGAAATTTCATCTTGTCACTATGAACGTGATCTTAATTGGAGTGTCACGTAATACTATATAATGGCGTAGTGTAGTGTCGTTGGCCATTGGACAGCAAGGAGTGCAAGCAACGCAGGTAATGAGCTCTAGTTAGCATGTCACCGTCACACGAAGGAGAGGGGAGGGGAGAAGTTCTTAAGGGGACCTTGAGACATCTTTGGTTGGCAACACTGACTCCTGATATTCTTTTGTTTTGACCTTCTCTTCGTAGAAACTAGGATCCAGGGAGCCAATGAGGAATACCGAATTAAAATTCAGAAGAAGAGTCCGCTGCGCAACATTTCTAAAGTTGTACCAAAAAATGAATTATCCCCTCTTCTTTACCCATCATCTATTTTAGCCATCTCAATGAATATGTGAGTCGATATAATTGATCATATTGGTATACGTACGAGTAGCTTCAAATTTCTTCCCTGTTTCTGTATAAATATACTAAACGGCCCATCTGCGCTACACATGAGTTTTAATTAAGTTATCGTTTAACTTATCATAATTTAGTACCAGCAAGAAACAGTTCGTCAAATATTATTTATACATCAAACTAAGTGGGTCATCCTCTGGAGTATATTCACATGATCTCTTAACATGAAAAGGTTCGATCCCAAAATCATGACGAATCATTTAAACTAATTAGAGGTCAATGTACTGATATTTCATGGTGGGATACTGCAGCACTCCCTTCAGTATTGATGCTTTTGTTAATAATACTTCATGTAAAATAATTATGTTTACTTTTCTACCACCGTTCGCTCGCTCATAGCCGGTCGACGTCCACCATTGACACCGGATCGAAACATGTCACAGCGACAGCGAATGTTCACAAACAACGCTTGTCGCTTGCAAAATCTAGACTATGAGTCCAACTTCTACGATTTAAGAACTTTTTATCTTCATGAAATGCACAACGTGAAGATTTCCAATAAAGATAGTGACTATTTTTTCCTATCTAAAGTACTCGCTTTAGTTGAAGTATTTTAACACCCCAATTTTAATAATTTTTCGTCGACAACGAGGGATAACTTTTGCAGATAGACATATGCAATCATGGAGTGTACTGTAGAACTAATTGAGGCGAAAATGTTCCTACATATCTCTAACCATTTACCATTAATAATAATAATAAATTTATTGTCAAAAAACAGTACAAACTGCGTATTGATTGAATATGATTGTCCAAAGAGTGATCTATTTCCAAATTTATTCACCATTATCGCCATTGCTAATTACTTATGTTACCTAATGTAACAAAATATATACTAACACTGATGAGCGTATTAACGGACGGGTGTACAGACGACAGAGATGTTTCGTTTTATAAAATTATAAGGGAAAGAAAGATAAATTCTATGGTTGATTTATAAATATAGGATCCACCCCACCCCGATTTTTCATACACTAATACTGAATAGTACTTTTCATTACACTTCTACGTGTCACCAGCACATCAGAATTTCGATATTTCAGAGCTCGATATTATGACGAATCGTTAAGCATACAGCGATGAAAATATCGATATAATTCTGGTGTATATCGTTGTCGGTGGGCCGGGGCCGAAGAGTCGTCTCTTTTCGAGGTGTCTCTGCCCGTCTGTCGTGTGCTGAGGATGGGAGCGGAGTGTAGCGATGGGTAGGGGTGGGGCGGGAGGGAGAGGCGAGGAGAAGGTGGTGGGCGGCAGAGGCAGCATTGCAGGAGGTCACTCACACACAGCCAGACAGACAGAGACCGCGCCCGTTGGACACAAGCGAACGAAGCACACAGCAAGACAGCGGCCCACGCGACGCGGCGCGTCTCAACAGCGATGCTGCCGCTACTTCAGGCGAGCAGCACACTCAACAGACTATAAAAGTGAAAAATCCAGTATTTTTGGGATGGGGAAAAGATGGGAGATCGAAGGGTAAGGAAAGTTCCGTGAAAACTCGTGCAATTTTAAAGGCTATTGATACGCAAAAAATGTTTATTTTCTCTCTCATTACGAGGGGAGATGACCCGAAATTCTCCCTCCCTCCTATATCCACCCATGCGGACTTTACGTCATACGATGGATTGGGATGTAAGTTCATATGGGAAGAAATCCATTGGGAGTTTGTGCCAAAGATCGTTCTTTTCAAAGTCGAACAAAATTCATGACCATCTCCGATTTATCTAACCTGTTCTTTGCAAAAATAGGACCTACCTTTGCTAAAGACTCGAAGTCATTGCAAAATAACTTCAAAATCCTTTAAAAGTTGTTTAAGCATATTTCATGACTTATACAAAGAATTCTTATGTTATTTTACAATTAATTCGAGTCCTTCGCAGTAGTAACTCCTGTTTTCACGAAAAAGGTTTTTAATTATTTCATGCAAAATATTGTTGAAAATATTATATGTAGGCGTTTTTCCTTAGTTTTTCGATAAAACAAACAAAAAAAATAGTTTCAGATGAATCGGAGATGGTCAGGAATTTTTTTCGTCGACTTTTAAAAGAATGACTCAAAAGCAAAATTTTTTTTAAAAAAGCTTTGAAATCGCAAATGACACAAGGACAGAAGATACAAATCTCAACTTCCAAAATATCATAGTCAAATATGACAAGTACAATAAGATATGCTGATTTTGTACGTTCGAAGAGTTCTTTTGAAAAGTATTATTGTCAGCGAAATATAGAAATTTCGTAAAAAAAACATTTTCTCACAAAAAAAGATACTCTTTGCGGGAATAAAAACAGGAGCACACAATCATTGTAACCAAGCATTGTACTCGTAATCTAATCAAATCTAATCAATTTATTTAAGTGAAGTTATTCGTTTAACATTGGAATGAGTGCGATCCCTTCAAGTTAGTCCAGAGAGTGTGTTAATCCAAAAGAGCAGACGAAAATTCCGTTACACCTATTACAGCGGTGGGGTAATGATATTGCTTTTGCCCCCAAAATACCACTCAGCAGAAGAGAGCAGGGGCGGATCTAGCAAGTAATCTTGGGGAGGGGGGACGAAACCTTTGTCAACTTTGCCCNGGAATCACTCGTTTTATTAATAGTGAAAATAAAATACTTTTTATTTCCAGCGGAAGCTTTTATTTTGTTTTCAGTCTTGTAGTTGAATTTGACTGATTCGTTTCAAATACACTTCTGTATACAATAACATTGCGCTGCCTATAAAAATCCTTTACCATACTGGACGAAACACAATGGAAAGGATAAGTAATGTAAATCCTGGCGATGTTAACTAGGAACAGGGTTCTAGATATTGTAAGTCAAATGAGTTAGTTAACGCGTTCCTTAATGTATTTTACAAAGTCAAGTCAGATTCCTGGGGGATTGGATCCATCACTGAGAGAGAGCGGGTTCAATCCCCAACTCGGACGAACTAGTTAAAGTTTTCATCTGTGGTTTCCCTTCATCTATTCCAGACAATTGTCGGTTCAGTACCTTAAGTTCCAACATCTCTCCTTCTCAATTCTCTCAACACTAAATTAAAATAAATCAATAAATACAATCCCCGGGCGTAACTTTTTTCCACCTAAAAACACCTAATAACATAACATCCGACACGATTTTGTAAAAATAATTTAACACGAAAGAACAGTACATGATATTAGTAGTAGGGTCTTTTGCATCTTTCCATTATAAGTAAGATTAAGAAAAAGGAAATGATTGAGACTTAAACAAGTAGTTACAAATTTCATAATAATTAATATCGTTTAATAGCAAATGTAATGGAGAACATAAATTGAACATTATGTTTTTTAATACAACAAATTACTAAGGCTATTAATAAAGTATATGAAGGGATCCATGGAATATAGTTAACGTGAAATCACTCCTGGAGCTTCTGCCTTTTGGGGCGAATGCAATCTCTCTTTCGTAATCAGCCTTAAAATTCCTTCCCACTGCCTCCGCTTTGTGTAACTTCTGTTCCACAGAATTCGCTCTCCAAGGAATGTGGGCTCCTGTTGTAATTCGTAGCTTCTGCGGATAGAGTGGGTGTCTATCTGATTGATCTCTAAATCCCATCAAACAAAGGCTTCCGATCGGGAACTCCGATCATCCTCTTGTTCTTCCGAATCGGTATTCGCATGTTATCTAATAGTCATTAGACAACATGTCACGGGAGAAATTTATTGGTAAATCACGAAATTGAGGGTAAAGATAGGAAGAAGTTCAGTCACAATATCTTATTTCTAAAAGATAACTTATTGCAAATATCTTTTTTCTCCTGTAACTCTTAATGAATAATCATTACGACATCATTACAATGTTTACACTCTCAATTATTGTTTCGAGTGAAATACAATACAATACGAGTGGATTTTAACTTGAGCGTATACTAAAAGTATCAACACATCGCTTAGAGTGAACATCTACTTACCATTAGAGTGACTCCAGCCTTCGAGCGACAAAAATTGTCTCTTAAAAGTGAGGTTTCAGAGTAGCTCCAGCCTGCCGTCTTGTTATTTCCACCTTCCACATCAGCCGTTCGCGCCCACGTGTCTATGGCTGAAAAGTATGTGGAATGTTTCTATAGATCTATATCCTAGACCAGGGGTCGGCAACATTTTTGCCGCGGGTCAAAATCAACCAAAATGTGAGTATTAAAGAGACGTTTAGGTAAGAGATATTTTTGTATTAAAACAGTCTTTTTTATTTTCGGAACTAAAGTGGGTCACTTGAAATTATCAAATGGGTCACTCGGTTACCCTCGGATCATAGATTGCCGACCCCTGTCCTAGACTGTCCTCGCGGTAAAAATTAGAGGTATATAATTCAGACACCTATAATAGACAATGGGTGAAATCAACAACTTTTCAAGCCGATAAATTTAACAACTTTATAAGATAATGATAGTAGATTTAACTAGTTCTAATCTTTATAAATCTTCAATTCTTATTTTCTTGTATACTTCAAAATTTGGCCTTATTATAACAAAATTATAAATCTTCAAAAAATATAACCCTACGCAAATTAAGTATTAAATATTTTCTTGCTGTAGAGAAAAATCATTAATATTTAAGAATATTTTGATGATAGAGTTTCGGGTAAACCTGAAATCCGGATGAGCAGTGGTCTAAGGCTACCAAAATTCGGTCCCGCAAATAGGCGCCTTACACTTATTCTAATTTGCTCAAAATGAAGAGAGAATTGATTCACTCTTCATTCTTCCCCAGCAGAATTTTCCCTCAGCAGAAAATGTTATAAGAATGAATAATACTGTTTTAAAAACAGAAATGTTTCAAAAAAATGAGAAATTTTTACCGTTTTTTCCGATACTTCGACTTTACTATTTTTTATAAACTAAACTAAAAGTGTCAAAAATAATTCTTATTCAGCGAATGTTAAGCATTATGTTTGTGACATTTCAAAATTTTGACCGTCTAAATGCAAAATATAATGAGTTATTAACCTTTTCCAAAAACATTGCTAAATAGGACCATTTTTAAGGAATAAAGTTTATACAGAATTTTCCCTCGAGACCTTGAGGCAGAGAATCGAGATCATCGTGTGCTATTTTCCAAAAAAGTCTCTCCTCCGGTGACTTCCCGCCCCCCTTACAACCCCCCTGATTCACCGTCCGACAGGATTAAACGCCAACCAGCACTAGTTAGCGCAAGTTGCTAAGTGAATAAAAAATGCCAGATCCGATAACGAGTGCAAATCGGGTTAGCTTCTGGTGGAGAGCCTTGGCAGGGACGCTCAGCAATGCATACAAGAGAGAGAGAGAGAGAGAGAGATGACATAAGCGGAGTAATTGCTCGGGGGGACAAGCGACGAACTCGTTAGGGAGGAGAAGGGAATGACTGAGGAGGAATAATTACTCTAGTGACGTCGATTGGAATCGAACTGTGAATACTTCCCAGTGCTCTGGTGACAGAATCTTACCTCGATACATCTGTATTTGAGAAATCAAAAAAGGCACATCGCTTTGGAAGCACACGAAAACCTCGCTTTTACAGACGTCTGTGTAGCTGACACCCCCACTTTTGTAAAAAACGTCAAGTTCGGTTTCGTTGCATCAATTCTTAATAGGTGGAGGTGCTAGGTGAACGTTCCGCCAACACCCCCACTTATGTTATCGACTTTTTTCTGGTTTCCGCATGAGCAAAAAATTATTCATTAGAGGACGAAATTAGCACATAATAAGCATAAAACTATAGAATAGTTTATTTCATTTTATAACAAAGTGGGGGTTCCAACTACACAGACGTTTTTTATAGATACGTTTGATCAAAATATAGTTTTTACAATTAAATTTTTCGCATATCCTGAAGAGTTTAGTTGAGTTGGTCAGGATAGCGTGAGTCCGTGGTCTGTCTCCGTCGCAGTCATCCTCGTTTATTTCTTCTTTTCAATACTAAAAAACCTCTTCACTCCCCGATTTCTTTTGTAAATAATCTACTTACTCACTTCTTTTCATTTATTTTTCATTTTAATTGATTTATACAACCCGGCTTATCGACCTTTTGGCCATTACCTGGGCTTCATCTATCTCTTGTTGCATCTAGATGTTATATCTGTGTTCATTTTCTTTATGTTGCTCGTCCTCAATCACGTATATGGGGACTTACTTATCTTCCACTATTGCCTGATATCACATATATCAATTCCGTATATCCGTAAACTCGGATAAACATATTATACTGTATTATTTTTGTAAGAATATAAAATGTAAAAGCCCGCTGTTCATTTTTTACTTGTAGTTACATTCTGTATAATATTATTACATATAATAATTTTCTGCATTGAATGGCTTTTGGTATTTGGTATTTCTAATTATTTCTCTAAAGTACGATGTCGTATCATAATGAAAACTCGCTCATTGAAAATCTCCGTCCCGAAGGAACATGTCCATGAAAGATTCGTTTCTGGCCCGGGTTTTGCTCCGGTTTTCCTTCGGGTAGAAATGGATTTCTTATACAGGTTCTCTAGGTCTTGTCTAGGGGCATGTTTCTTGTATCAATTATTTTTTCAATTCTTATGATTTTTAAATTCTGTACTCAGAATAATTTATAGTTCGATAATAATTTGTACATGTAAAATAATTTTTTTGTGTTAAATTACAAACATATTTACATTTTCTTAGTATTATAACTCGTAGCTAACTTTTTATCTTATCTAGGAACTTTTGCTGAAATTTTTGAATCCGCCTCTGTCTTAGGGCCCTTGATCGGAATTGATGGGATGGTCCCTTGCTTGCTTCCGGAGAGTAAATTAGTTTATTGTCCTCCACGTGGTCATACGCAGTCTGTAACTGCTTTGTTGACAATAAATTCAGTTATTTATCTGCTCAGTTGTTTCAAAGGAAAACGTTTCCAAACGAACATCTTGCAAGAACTTTTCACGCGAAGATAAGCATAGACGTCACCAAGAGAGGTTGCTGGGGTCAGCAGTTACTGTTCCAATAAAATCAACAAATAATTTCATTCGATTTTTAGTTGTAAAATATATCATTTACTATTAATTATGAGAGACGGGACCGAGATTCGAACTCGATACCCTCAGTTTAGCACGCTGATGCTCTTACCAACTGCAGCACCTCGTTCGTCTGTGGGAGCAGTCTGCCATTGACATTCAACTTGCGAGACCCACTGACCTCTAAGTTAGAATCTCGGTCCCATCTCCCATTTTCATTCAACATCAGTGTCGGATCTATGGGGGTGGGGGTAAGGGGCCTATAGATAAAATTATATAAGATAATAAGAACTCTTAACAGATAAAATTGAAGTTGATACATGGCATACATTGTAAAAATGTTACCAGATTGATAATTGTTATTCGTTATAATTGTTATTATTAATAAGACCAGATTAATAAAATTAATTATACCATATTAATAACTTTAATTAATAAATGTTATTATTAATAATACCATATTGTTAATTATTTATTTGATGCATTTTATTTAAACGTAAAATTTATAAAATTTGTGTTGTAAAACCATAATTTAAAAATAAAAGCTCCCCGATTAGCCCCCCCCCCCTCGTGATTATGGTGAGGCGGTGAGGTTCTCCGCAATTTGAAACGGTCAGGAATAAATCAGAGAAAACTCCTGAGCGACGGTGGGAAGTACATATAGATCTTAATCTTTTTTTGATTATAATGCATCAATAATTTATTTAATTGTCGTCTTGTAACAGTTCTTATGCTACCGACTTTAACTATCATTTGATGTGAATTTGAATGTGAGGGGATCTGGAATAAAAATTAAATTAAATGAACGTAGTGAAAGAAACGAACTTTAACTGCAATGAGGGTTGCATATCATGTGCTCTTTGCAAGGATATACGTTAACACATACGGGTAACACGTAAGCGTGCATACGTGGAAATACTGAACATGCATTGAAGATACGTAACAGCGTCAATAAGTATGGGGAGCTCTCAGATCAGTCCAGGTGAATCACAATCAGTGTAGGTACTTTTTATAACGAAAGTTTACTTTTTATGTTGAAGCTCTAAAACAAACCGAAAATACCACAGATTTACGCGTAAAAGCGTGTTTTCAAAAAATATAAGTTCATAGTGTTGTTAAATAACTCCCATTATGAATTTGAAAATTCGGAAATAATGGATGACGAACCAATACACAAGGCGGAATCCCTTAAATAGGGCTCAAAATCTAGTTTAACAGGAATTCTAACCTTATTCTGGGAAAGGTAAGAATTCTAATCCATGGTACCTATGAGAAACGGTAACCCATTTTTTTAGGTTCAAAGAAATACTCAAAACAGCTTTCATTCTTCTTGAAAGGTTATCGGTCATAATAATTAAAAGGGGTTTGGCTTCTTACAGTTAGACCAGAGAGATATCATTTTTCCAACCTCGACTATTAATAGTAATCATCAACAGGTCTCAATGAAAAAATATTTACCCAGTCACATATCTACTTAACCATATTCATGGAGACAACATACATTTTACTCAAAATGGCGCACCTAGCATATAGTCGAAACGTTGGTAAAATGATACAATTCTGAATATATTTCTCTGACCTAACTGCAAGAAACCAAATCCCTATTAAAACATCTTTCGAAATAAAGAGAACAGAAGTTTTAGTTTAATATTATTCAACTACAAACGAGGTGTGGAAACATTTGATAAAGGGTCCTCTCGACTTTTCGTCACCGTGAGTTAAGAATAATTTTCGGACGCAGTGTCTCTGCAACGAAGAGCTTTAATTCCGTCGCCGCGTTTGTGACACCATCACGGGACTCTTATGGGAAGTGGGTCGCTGATTAAGTAATTACCATAAGCGTCCAAAGGAGACTACAGCACCAGCGGTGATTTCACGAGAACCCGGCCACAGAGTGTGGGAACCGACTGTTATGCTTTGAAGTGACAAAAAACGGCAAAGCCAAGAAACAAAAATATTTTCTCTGAAAAATGGAAATAATTACTTTTTGAATAAATCGGATGCATAAGCACAGGATACGAAATAAATGATAATAAATGATAATACGGAGCATTGATCCTATGTTTACCAATACAAATCCTCCTCTCGAGGAACACATTATAATTTATCCTGTAATTAGAACAAAACACCACTAAGCATGAAGTTATTCACGCCTGCTGGCTTTGAAAGTGGAAACATTTACTCAAAAGTTCTGGTTTTTTTTGTTTGTTTTTTTCAACTAAACATTTCATTTAAAGAAATTGTGTAATCAACAAAAAAAACAACAATTTTTCTCGATTTCTCCCAAGATTTCCGAAAATGGGATTCCGGAGAAATGGATGTGTGTGTGGCGTATGTGTATACCTCGATAACTCATGAACGAATCGAAAGGTTACAACAATTTTGTTACGAAAATAAGAAAGATAGTTCGGCATTTACAGTAATATTATACGCGCGGTTTCTCGATTAATCGCACTTCTACGTGTGACATAAATACAGCGAACGACTACTAAAGTCTAGCTGCCGTACGAAAAGTTACCAAATTCGGGAGAACTGCCAACCTACTCAATTGATTCCTCCTATGTCGTAAATTACTCGACTCAGTGATATTTTCATCTTATACGTTGTATTCACTACCACCAAACTTGACAAAATACCTCTAGGAGAGCCTGTNAATATCAAACGACCATCTGAGGCAGTCCAAGTCTTCACGAGTGTTGGGGTTTTTGTTCTAAAATAGTGGTTTACTGTCCTGAAACACCACTCGAGTCCGCTATCTTTGTTCTTTTAGTGTCCAAACTCTCGATAACTTGAGTATATTATCGGATTTTTTATTATAAACCCCTCACTTTGAACTGCTGTAGATGTCATAAAAAATGTAGAACAAACTAATTAACACTATTAAATTTGTCATGTTATTCTACTTATACTTAAGTTTTTAAAAATGTTATAAGAATGAATAATACTGTTTTAAAAACAGAAATGTTTCAAAAAAATGAGAAATTTTTACCGTTTTTTCCGATACGTCGACTTTACTATTTTTTATAAACTAAACTAAAAGTGTCAAAAATAATTCTTATTCAGCGAATGTTAAGCATTATGTTTGTGACATTTCAAAATTTTGACCGTCTAAATGCAAAATATAATGAGTTATTAACCTTTTCCAAAAACATTGCTAAAAACGACCAGGAACATTTTTAAGGAATAAAGTTTATACAGTCGCACTCAGAAGGATGCCATGATCACGTTACAATTAAATGTAAACGTTTAAAACTACTTTTGTGACGTCCAGCAAGTGATAAATAAAACCATGTTTTCAACACCGAGCAGCGAAGGATTTCAGTCACACGCTTTGTTGCCGCGCGTATCACTTCACTGACTCGTGTAGTTTTGTCAGCTGTGAGTCGAGCTTATTGACTGGCAACAACGAGCGTGACGAAAATGCACCGCTGACCGATTATCCAAAACATAATTTTATTTACCACTTGCTGGAGGTTACACAAATAGTTTTAAACGTTTACATTTAATTGTAACGTGATCATGGCATTCTTCTGAGTGCGACTTTATAAATTTTATTCCTTAAAAATGTGCCTGGTCGTTTTTAGCAATGTTTTTGGAAAAGGTTAATAACTCATTATATTTTGCATTTAGAAGGTCAAAATTTTGAAATGTCACAAACATAATGCTTAACATTCGCTGAATAAGAATTATTTTTGTCACTTTTAGTTTATTTTATAAAAAATAGTAAAGTCGACGTATCGGAAAAAACGGTCAAAATTTCGCGTTTTTTGAAACATTTCTTCTTGAAGACTCATTCTTAGAACCATTTTTTAAAACTTGAGTATAAGCAGAAGAACATGACAAATTGAATGGTGTTAATTAGTTTTTTCTACAATTTTTTGTGGCATCTACAGCAGTTCAAAGTGAGGGGTCTATAATAAGAAATCCGATAATAGATTGCGACAGTAGAAAGTGCTTTAATGGACACATGCTATCTTTCGTAACATGTAACTTAGCCTCTCTTACGAAGAATTGTTTGAAAATTACCAAATCTATATTATGATATTTAACCATTGACCACACATACTTCGAGATTAGATTTGAAATTAGAATTTTTCATTTATACATTAACGTTCTGTAAGGAAGTTTTTCCATGTTTGTGTATGATTTCCAATGTGTGTATTGTGATTAAAAGGTTGGGTATTTTCTATCAAATTAATNGTTTGTGTATGATTTCCAATGTGTGTATTGTGATTAAAAGGTTGGGTATTTTCTATCAAATTAATGCATCACCATGTCAATAGCGTCACATTTCATTTATCTCGTTTCTTGAAACGACGACCTATAACAAAGATGGAAATCAATATTACAAGTATATGCGTAATTTCAGGTATCAGTTTTATGGGGCATGTCTCTATTTTCATAAGTTGTTTGAGGATCAGAGAAACATACAAAAAATGCTTCATGGTATTCGCCAAAGAAAAAAAAAAAATCTTCAGACGCCGCGCGTCCATGAGATGGAAACGTGTTTCGAGATTTTCTTCTGGTCGATCATGGCATCCACGTGACATTTCCGAGCAGAGTTTGTAAACAGCTTGAAGAGAACCTCCAATGAATCGGAACGGGATTTTTTTTTCACGAACCATTGGCCATTGAATACCGGAGACAGAACGGGACGATAAGGAATCTGAATAGAAGAGCACGAGCTGCCTTTTGTCTCGTATTTCTCTGGGAGCGAGCAACTGAGAGATGCCCCCTTCCCCCACCTCATGTCTCGCTTCTCTTATACCAATTCATACGCCTGAGGCTGTGGCAGGTGCGGGCGCGGAGCGAACGAGCAAGCGAGCTAGCAAGCGACCTTCACGGTTCTTGAAAACTGAATGAACCGACGCTGGCTGTATGTAGACAGCGGCGGCAACAGCTCACACACACACCGACACGCAGGCTTTCGGATGGGTTGGAGGGGGTTGGACGTTTGCTCTGGAAACGCAGAACGATGACGTCATAGGACAGGTGACAGGAGGCGAGCAAGTTCATGGTCGAATGAAGTTGCCTCATTTAGGGATAACGCCCTTGTGCACGGAACCTAAAGGATTACTAAAGAAGATCCGTATCCTGACTTCTCAAGACAATGGAACATGGTTTATTTGGAATTTTGGTTTATCCGGATTAGTTTCATGTATCTAATTTGTTAGTTGATGTAGAGGTGTTGAAAGACTTTTCATATATTGTTGAGGAAAACAGTGTCTCTTTCTGAGTTGTTTATTTCAAAACGCTGTTTCGATCGCTTACGAAATTTTGCTCTATGGCTTGTTCTAAGTTTGCTCTAAGTTTTGCTCGAAGTGCGTTAGTTCGTGTGTGACTTATAAAATATTCGATTATTTGTCTAATTCAATACTCTGCTTTGTGAATTAAATATTATAAGTGGTAACTCAAAATTACGTATTTCACCTCTCCCTTACAGGGTTTGTTTATGACGGTTGGGAGATAGCTCGCCCAGGTTGTGTAATGTATATCTTTCAATACTAAATGTTTTGTAAATATTTTGTAACTTCGTTTTCATTCGCAGTCGTGATAATACATAGCAAATGTTCTGTCTACATTACGTAATAATATACATACGTTCACTGTATTTATTGAGCTGTATTTATATTATAACACGTAGCTAAATATTTTTATTCTTATCTTGGGTGTGGATTTTGATCGGAGTTGATGGGACGTCCCGGAGAGTAAATTTGTTTCTTGTCCTCCACAAGTCATACGGAGTTTGTAACTGTTCTTTGATAATAAATTTATATAAGATATCTTAGAAAGCGTGACATTACATTTGGTGTATTATAAATGTCGAAAATGTCTGAATTGAGGTAATTTTGCCTACAACGAAAATAAAAGTCTTGTAATCCAGAGGATACAAATGATAATATTTTCTCCTTCAATTACTGTTTTTCACTCTTAGTGATGGGGGGGGGGCAGGTCGTTTTGTGACGTAATGTTAAGGTGGGATTTGGTATAACGTGACGAAGTGTGACACATGGTGGGGGATAAAAATTCTCGAAGAGCGTGTGACGTAATGTTATGAACAATGGATTCTCATTAAAGGGTCACTAAATGTATGTTTTTATCGTAATCGAGATGCAAAAGGAAAATTATAGAAACAGTAAATTAATGGTTCAAAGCAATTTCAAACATTGTAATGATTGAAAAACCGATAATTCAAATTTCTAAACAATCATGCACCATGTATAGATTCACAAATATTACAAATTTGGAAAACAAGTAACCAGATGAGAAATACACTTCATACAATAATAGAAAAAATAGTAATAATTGTTTAGACAAACTGGTGTAATTCAATTCTCAATATGTTGGAGCTTCTATAATTGATGAAGCTAAGTAGATCAAACAAAACTCAGAATTGTGTTGAAGCTCTTGATGTGTCATATTACATTGACTCACGGAAAACGCTACTGAGACTGCTATAAAGCAAGAGAAAGATTGGATTAGCAATCCTCGTCGAAAACCTCGGGTATCCTGATCAAACCAACGCTTCAATGAATCTGCCTTTGCCTCCCCTTGTGATCGAGGGACGAGATGATGAAACGGACAGAGGGATAGGAGGGGTAGGTATGTGTGTGGTGGGGGTGGTTGGCGGAGTGGGAGATGCTATCGGTTTCACAAAAGCGACATCAATCGATGCGTGGGGGCAACGGAAGGTCCTTGATTTGCTTCCAACGGATTCCTACTTGGAGTACTCCACTACACGAGAGACAAACTATGATCGACTAATGACGTAGCAGATGCTTCCAATGTTTGAAAAGACATCGTAAATTTAGAAAGATTTTATTTAATTCTAATTCAAAAATTTTAACTCTTAAATTTATAAAACTTTATTGTCAAAAAACCTGTTACAAACTGCATGTGACCACTTGGAGGACAATATTTACTCATAATCATAAATATATCTTAATAATCTATAAAATAATCATAAATTTTATCTTTTATTTTCCAGTCCTCTATTAATTTTGCAGATCTTTAAAGTTAAAGAAAGACCGCATTTCAGAACGCGGCGACCCAGTATTTATACAATACTGCATTTTGTATTGCTTGAATACCTGGATACTAGATTAGATCCAATTTCCACAAGAGATGAAATATCTTCAAGAAATTTCATGCTAAACTACTGATTATTCAAACATAGTTTTAAAATTGAAAATACAAACACTAAAAATAAGTGCATCGTAGACTCGCGTTAATCCGACATTTGACAGTCCGACAGGTTCGGTTATCCGACAGACTTTTTATGAACCTTGTTTTTCCTTGTAATAATTTCATAGCAAACAAAGACACGAAATTGTATGACAGTAAGTTTTATTCATGTCATTGTAATCCACTGAAACCGTATTACTACACTGTTTTTATCAGTAAGAATTCAAAACTTGTATTTATTCCTTGTTAAGGCACGGTTTCGTCATTGTAGGTTCAGTACTCCATTTTTGGTAATCCGGCACCTTCGTGATCCCATACGACGAATTATCGAGAGCCTATCGTAGTTTCAAAAAAAAAGAAGAATTAACTCTTTACTCCATTGTAGCTCAGTTGTTTGATTCACACTATTATTTAACCTTTTGTGAATTAATAAAATATCATGTAAGGTACTCTCATCACAAATGTTTTAGGACGGGTCTGGGCCTCTCGATCTTTCCCCCTTAGATCGAGATTTTTAGTACTTTTTTGGGTGTGACAATCTTCCTTTTTCAGATAGCGGAGTCTCAACTAACATAGAAGGGGTGGATTCGAGGAGGAAGGGGAGTGAGATGTCGATGCTCGATCGAGTCCCCCCTCCCCTCCCCCTCCCCGTCGCTGCTCTTCCAATTACACGTTGGAAGCGAACAAGCATCACGTGCGTGTCTATGCATACGCTCACTGTCACGCGCGTGTTCTTACTCATGTGACCTTGCTTCTCTTACCTCAAGGCAAGACTACATTTGGCTACAGATATATCTCAGGATGCGCACTTCACACATGCGACTCTCCAATGTAATTGGTTCAAAATCTTTAGTCCGAACTTGCTCCATTTCTTGAATAGTACATGAAAAACATTATCTTACACGTCGTAAAAAATTGATCATCGATTCATATCTAGAAAGATTCGTTGAGACAAAACTATTTCGTTCATTTGGAATCTCATTTTTTTAGTCAGTAATGTATGTCTTAGAAAATGAGATTCTTCATAATAGATACACTAAATATTCGTATATTAATTTGATTTCACGAATGAATTTTAATGAAATTTGGAACTAAAATTTTGAAACCAGAAAATTGAGAAGGGTAAATCGCTTCTCCATAATTTTCCTCCACTATCAGAAAGCAATAATTTTATGTATCTAAGAACGTATATTTCTAAAACAAAATTTCTCTAGATCAGTTTTAACGATTTCAATGAAATTCACAGAACAGTTGTATTTTTGGGGTGTAAACATTTAACATGACTTCATTATAAAGTAGGATCGTTTGAGTACTTATTGTCATATTAAGAAATGCGTACTCTTATATTATAAATTTAAAATAACAGATAATAAATAAATAAACTTTATTGTAAACTGGGTATGACTACGTGGGGAACAACAAAATTCAGGAAAGAAAAAAGGGACCCTCCCAAAAATTTCGATGAAGGGGCCAAGGGTAGTGGCAGACTTCGCATTTATAAAAGAAATTACTTAACAAGTACGTGCTGTTGTGCATTTATAATATCAAAATAAATAGTAGATATTAAATGCAGTGAAAATTCGAGATTAATATAAATAAAAGTATTGACACAATTTCCGGTCTCTACCCGAAGGAAAAGTGGAGAAAAATGCGAGCCAATATGGGTACACAATAGTGCGAAGGTTGTGTACAGTTAGAAGTACACTATTTTGAATGAAAAGGGACACAACTAACATGCATGAATAAAATTGTAATTTTTTGACACTTATTCTGTTTTCAAAACTTCCCGAAGCGCAAAATGAAAGAAATATTTAGTTCTAAGTAACAGAAAAATTACTCGTTACTGGTGTGGACAATAAAGGCATTGCAGAGTTATATTACTGGAATAGTTCAGTACGTAATTTTCAAACTAGGGAATATCTGACACCAAGGTTTTCCTGTATCAAAGAAGGCAATGGTTGACGAACAACGCTGATCCATATCTATATAAATGAAAATTAAATGCTGTTCGTTCGTAAGCGCATCAATTGAGAACGGCTGGACCGATTTGGCTAACTTTTTAAAAACAATGTTCGTAATAGTCAGAATATGGTTTTTAGGGAAAGAAAAACTGGAAAAGTTGCCCGGAAAATTGAAAAATTCGGGAAAAACTGAAAGTGCTTTTTTCTATGGAATTCTTGTATGAACTCAAGACCATAACTCACGATTCGAACGATGGATATGTGTAATTAGTTTTTTATTATTATTATGATCCGGGAAAATTTTTCAGGAAAAAAATGCAGGACAAATACAAAGGAAAGTCGAAAAAAACGGACAAACTGCAAAAATCTTAATTTTTGTATGCACTCTCGATCATAACTGACGATAGGAACGACATATTAGGTAGAATTGTTTGTTGGTTTTTTTTTCAGTTTTATTGCGATTTTGTTGTTTTCTACTTTTTGCTTTGTTTACACATTAAAAATATATTTTCACAAATTCACAAAACGATCACAACCTAATTTATTGAAATTTGCACAGGACAACGTCTGTCGGGTCAGCTAGTTGATAATAAATCGTTAAAATGAGCAAAGGGTATAACTGAGATTTAGAGGAAGCATATTTCCCCGCTATAACAAGGTTCGGACAGCGAGTGTCCGACGTATATGAAGAGGAACACTCGATGGTGGAGAATGTAGATATTGTCTTTGTGATGATGATGCATGAGGACGTGAACTCGTAGCAGAGAACAGCTTTTGAAAGAGGAGTCGACAACGAGAGCAGCTCATTCTCGCAGATAACAAACGGCAGGACTCCCAAGATACGAGATTTATTGCCCACGTTCACGCGTGCGTATTCCTGGAATCTAAGCGAAGTGAAAGAAACGGGGTTAACCAACCCCACTCCCTTTTTCAATTATTAAATTTCTGATTCGTCGTTTTCTCACTATTTTGTATTTTATTCCAGAAAGGTAAGGCGCATATAAATATTTTTGATAACGTGTTAAACTTTAATCATGTTACGTCGAATGAAAATGGGAGACGGGACCGGGTTCGAACCCCGGTCCCGTCTCCCATTTTCATTCGACGTAACATGATTAATCTGTTACCTGGCGGTGAGGTTCACCGCAATCTAAGAGATTTCTATGTGTTAAACTTTTTCTAAACAGTTACCAAAATTACGGCATTCGGAGGTGCATAATGGAAATCAGTGATATACCGACAATGGTGGTCTAGTGGTAGCGTCTTCGCTTCCACTGAGCGTTAGAGCGCGGTTTCAAACCCTGAACTGAGGTTTTCAGCTGGGGTTTCCCTCACCTACTCCAGACAAATGTCGGTTTGACACCACAAGTTCCCTGGCGACCCAACATCTCTCTTTCCCAATTCCCTCTCCCAAGTCCAACGGTAAGGTGGAGGAGCAGGTCTCATGGCCTGAACCTCACCACAAAATAAGTGAATAAAAATAATCCATACTTTAGGTAATATTTTTTAATGGTCATTATTAATCCTCAAAAACTTGCCAAAACTATCTGTAGATCGTGGTTCCTAAATATTCTCGTTTCTTAATTTTCTGATAGAATGCTGTACATAGTTTTAATGTTTATTTCCCATATCATCATGATAAGCCAGGATATTCGATTTCCGGATCACTAAGCGATCAGTTAGTCCAGATAAACGAGTCTAATGTACTGGAATAGGTATTTAAAATGGGTATTAATAACGACATTTTCATTAACTCTACTATTGAGTCTAATATCAACAAATCAATCAATCAGCCAATCAAAAAGTTACGATATTCGTAAAATAATTCATATAACAAACTCGAAGGATTAGGGGAAATTTATAAGATAAGTTGAAAAAAGTTGAATAAATAGTGCTAGTTAATGAGAATAGAGGTAAACCATAATACTTCGTTCTTACGATGGAATCGAGTAAATACAACGCCATCTTTATGTGAATCCTCGCTTCTTCGTGAAGAAGACCTAGTGATATGTTCGCGTAGTTGGAACAGGTCTCAATTCGATATATTACGCTTTTTATGCAGATGACGAAGCAGTCCGAGTGGTCAAGAATGGTCATGAATGCAAGGCCTCCGTCTGAACAGGTTGGACGAGACACAGTGGGCGTTGGGAATTCGCTGCTGCATCTCCAGGCGAACGAGAGCTCCGCTTGGCTGCGTCTTCTCAGAAACGAGAAGTCACTCCATGGAGGATCATGGTAGAATTTTCCATTTTTTATCTATTATCATAATATTTACCAAAAAAACTGAGTCTAAATTAGAAAGACATTTTCAACAATATAAATTAATACATTTTCAATGAACACACTTTTAATAGGAATCAGGAAAAATCGAAATTAAAATAATTTGTCGTTATTAATAATTTACTTTAGTGAAGTTAGCAACAGTAAGTTGCAGGTTTCATCCATACTGGTACGCTGGAACTGATATATCACGAGTTGGCACAATAAAACGACGATGGGTACAAGCTAACGTTTCGGATCATTTATTGTTCCATCTTCACAGTGAGTTCCCAAAGTACTATTATTAGCAGGACATCAATGATTAAAACCTTCCATAATTATTGATGTTATGCTAATAGTGCCACTTTGGGTACTCGCTCTAAACATGGAACAATAAATGTCCGAAACGTCAGCTAGTACCGATCGTCATTTTATTCCGCCAACTCGTGATAAACCAATTCCAGCAAATTAGCAACAAAATATATTATATTTTAGTTGTTTTTTTCATCACAAATTATCATTCACTTCATTTATCTGCTTTTATTTCATGTATTAGTGAGACTATCACATAAATGTTACACTATACACGTGAAACATCCATGAAGCAGAAATCACGTGTTTGCTTAAGAATCACAGGGTTCACTTCAATTATATCTATCTTTTTATAGTGACAGATTTGACACTTCAAGTACCTAGTTCGACGAGAGAAGAACGGAATAACTTTTCTAGTCTTCATTATATACAAGTGTATGACTGGTTATTACTTTATGTCGTCACTAATGGTTAAAATAGTTCGCTGGTAATAATAGTAATCGACTCTCAGCTATAAATACAACCTCAATCTGGAACCTAGCAATCTTGTTATCTACCGCTTCTAAAGAAGATTTACTACAAAATATGCACGGAATTCATTATGGTTCGACTGTTGTTTTCCACAAGAAAACCTACTGAAGTTTAAGTTGAATTAGTAGAAATATCGGTTTATAGAAAAATTGAAAAATGTTCCTCAACGATCATCCACTAAATGTAGTTAATCTAGAAAAAAATTTCAGCTCTGTTATTTCTGAATTACTAAATTGTCCTGAGTCTTCAGAAAAACCCAACATGTTTCTCCCAAAATTTAGTCTGTACATACTGCTTTCGTGGCTTCATTGATGAAAGCCCCACACTCGCTAGTAGCCTTACATCTTCGGTGCATGAAGTCCCGACATTCTCGAAGATCCCGCGATGCGACGCGTGCAACCAGGCCTTTATCAACGTCAACACCTCAAAACAAAATAGGTGAAATGCGTGAGTGGAATGAAGTGTGTGTGTGTGCGTGCGCAAGAAAGCTTGGAACACTCGTACCCGTGCGACATACGGTTGGTAAACCTCGTAACTGAGGTTTACTGAGGTAAAACGTTTCTAAGCGTATAGTTCTCAACACACTCAGAAAGGATTTATGTAAATCCTACAAGATTTATTTATTTAATGTCTGTTGGCGAGGTTCAGAACACGCGGCCTGTTCTTCCACCTAACTTTGGAGATGGAATTAGGAAGGGGAGATGTTGAGTTGCCGGGAAACTTACCGAACCGACCTTTTTCTGGAATAGGTGAGAAAATCCCAGCTGAAAACCTCACCTAGTTCGGATCGTGGAAGCGAAGACGCTTTCACTAGACCACCGCTGTCGGATANTTCGGTAGATGTTCATTGATTAATTTTATTTTTTCGTGTGGTGTGAAGACAGTAAGATGCAATAAGGAATCAAAAAAATAAGTTCATATAGTACTTCAAATTTGAGGACCTTGGAAGCAAAAAAGGTCTCACCACTTTAACAACACTGAATAAACGTTATTGTAACAGCGCATTTGATTTTAAAAAAAGACCATTCTCACTCGGTTGAGAATTTATGAGCGTTATTTTTTTTAACGAATAATGTCCCAGCTTAGGGTGCACGTGTTTGGTCGGGGGCGGGGGAACAGAGACGTAATTAGGTAGAAGCGGAGCAGCCACCCACGAGACTCGTTTAGCCCCCCTTCCCACCCCCCCTTCCCCGAAACACCAACCCCCCCACCGTCGCCACCGGTTGCTCGATCAACGCTCCCGTCGGATGCGGGAATATCTGGCCATATTCACCACCAATAAAATGACGACATTTTTCAAAGAATCCAAGCGTTCAACATGCGTGAAAAGAATCGACGATTAATACTACTCGCCACTGAGATAATGTTTTGTATGAATAATTGAACATCATTCGGCAATGTTGCTGCACTATTAATATAAAAACATTGAAACAAAGGGGAAATATCGTATTTTCCTACTTGTAGATATTTATACACACATACGAGTATATGCACAAGTTTAAATTACATGATCAATTTACACGACACTAGCATGATTCTCGACATTAAAATTTCGCTCAAAAACTTAAATTCGAGTGAGTCTCACAATGGTTTAACAAAGTAAAAACAATCTGGGGTGTGTCCCACTCAATTTTCCAATCTTAACTCGTAACAAAAGGATCTAAGCACTAAGCATACCACATTGCAATAAAAATATAGCAAACTGAAAAAACACAAAGATCAAAATCAATTAAAATATATTAAAATTATCAAAAACGCATGAACATATTTAAAAGATCAATCGGTTTAAATATAATTATCCTCACAACATTATATAGAACACTTCTATCATATCGTATCATTCAAGTAGATTCAATGAATTATCGTCCACCTTTCTCTTTGCAATTGCCTTATAGGCTGATCTAAATTGGCGTCTACAAGCTGTCCAGACACAGGTTCCTATTCCCCATGTATTCTAAGTCAAATCTCGAGTGAGTTAGCGGAGGAACAAAATTGTTTACATACACACACACATAAACACACATACGACATTGGACATCATCGCCAAAATTTGAAAATAGACTCTCGTGGAGTCAATTTGTGAAGATCTGAAGAGATCTCAAAAAAAAATTTGACCGATTACAATTCTGCCCTCATACATGCTTTATAATTGGAAAGTTACAAGTATTGAAATCCACAGATTAATTTATCTTTTTTATTTTAGAAGATTCTATGGCCATCATCCATCACCTTCGTCCGTTTGAAGTTTTTGATACCAATGTATAATATCGCTATGAATCGGGAATTCCAATTCAATTTCGGTCTCCATCTGTGCTCGAACCGGGGTTCTTCAGTTCGCAAGGTGAATACTATGCCTTTAGACAACAACCTCCCAACTATTGTACAGAGTAGACCATATTTATTGAATTAAACAAAAATGCTAACAGAGGTTCTGTCTTTATAAATAAGAGCTGTGCGACTTATCTTATCCAGCAGGTCATTTTCTACACACTTTCGATCGATTGTGCCGGCACGTGATGGGGCTTGGCAAAATAATGGCCGACGTACTAACGGGTAATGATCATTTATGCATTTGTAACGCGTTACTTTCATTCTCATCAACAATTTTATGTCATTTCAAACTGGATACATAAATAGTAATATTTCTATTTTGAAAAGTATTTTCAATGTTTCCATATTGTAATGTATGACGGAGTAATACCGAACACAATTTTCTATTTTCTCTCGTCGAACACCAAGTCAAATATTAATTTAGAGAGCATAGATTTATGACACGAAGTTGTGCCCCCTACCCCCAAAGTTTGATGAAAAATTTGATGGAATACTATGAATCGCTGGCCGCAAAAGAAGTTTCGCGGGCTGCTAGTATTAAACTGTTCAAGCTTAGTTCTATGTAAAGAAGGGACGTTCAGGTTGTCGTCCCCACTCCCTCGATTAAACTCTTTTGTATTCAAAACAAGAAGAAAGAATGAAATCAATAACATCGCAGGAGACAAAGGAAAACAGAAGAATTGTGGGAGAAACAATTTCCATACGGGCATTTTTATCATTCAGAATTCACGAACGACACCGACTTCACAGTGTCAAGGTTACGCAGTTCATCGAAAATGCACGGATGAATATGTATATGGTTGGTAGTATTCATGACTTCGTTTCCAAGGCTAATGTATTTCAATTATTTTGATAGTAAATTACTGGACATTTCTCAAAAATTACATTTATTATTAAATATGTCGTACACACTATAATCGCCCTCATTCCTCTCTCCCAACTTTATTCAGTCTAACTTCGATAAGTGTGAAAATATAGGATTATGAGAATGATTTCCTTAAACGAAAACCAACTAAGTTTTCTGTCAACGCAGAAGTCATTCTATTATTGGATCTAACAATTTACCTCAATGAATAACAACTACATCAAAATTTTTCACATTGAAAACCCTTCATGTGTCATTATTTCTTCACGTAAAACAAAGAGTTTTTGACATATTTGAGTTTATGGCTCACACATTAAATATTTTTCTGTTACAATGTTGGAAACTCGTAAACTTCGGGCGAAGCTAAATTCGTTATGACAGCCCGGGAAATGACAGTACATATTGCCAACCTCCACAAAATTAATTCGTAGGTCTATCGTGATCAGAATTGCGACGTGGAAAGCAGTGTGTGTTGGGTACATTTGAGAGTAAAAATTTCAGAGAAACATAAAACTTAACGGTTGGGAACATAAAACGTAACGTATATTGTGAATAGCGAGGCAATGAAATAGTGCAAACTTTCTATGTAAAATCATACATTGCTAATACCGTGAACAATCAAGAAAATAGTGAGTGAGACAGAAGACTATGTGCTTTTCCCGTCAAAATTGTGTTCGACAGGATGAGCTGTAACGTGGTTAAATAAGCTGGCTCCAAAAACATGATATGAGCAGGGCAATCATAGATCTACATTCATAGATATGATTCCTTATTCCTCAAGCAAAGAAAGAAAATTATTAGACTGTAAGCTTCTTATATTTTTAAAAATATTTTTTATTCTTTACTATTCTCATCATCTTGTTATTTCAAGGGTGCCTGCATGACAAAGGTTTGTTGTCTAAATCTTTAATTTGAGGGAGGGACAGTTTCTGGCACAGTTACACTGCGTTGCGGTGGGATAGAGGGGTGAGAACCTTGGTGTTACGTTACGCTAGTTTTATGTGGTATGTTTTATACAGCGTTCGGCCTAACCTAAAGATTTTTCACTGTTATCAATGTACTCATCCGCTCATTGACAGCACATTTAGAGCAAAGAGAAATAAACAACAAAGTCATTAACCGAAAAGCAACTAATTCTATTCTTAACAAGGTGGGGAGTTAGGTCTAGAGTTTCGTAATTCTTGAGGGGGGATGTGGTAAGATGCATCGTATAAGGTTTGTTAAAAAAGGGTAGGGGGTGTTAAAACAGTTACTTTTGAGTTATGCAAAATTTATGAACCCGAACATAAAGTAATAATTTTGAACAAAATGGAACTTTTAGGTCATGTTATCTAAATATTGACAGATGACTCACAGAACAAACTAAAAGCGTAGAAGTGCATATCTGAAAAGAAGTGATAAGAATGAAACAAGGACACAACTCGCTCTTAATAGAATATGAGTCACAAGGAAGAGAGATAAATAGAATACACAAGACGTCTATGGCTTACATTAGTACTTTCCAATCACTGTATTCCCCTTTTGAAAACCTTTCAAATGAAATTTGCTTTAAAAAAATCCATTATTGTTCATACAATAAGTCATCAATACAAGTACAGTCGATCCATGATAAATAAATGATGACTTACAACCTTTTATGGGTGATGAATATATTTTTATTGTGTTATTTTCGAACTTAACGTTTCGACTCGATTTGAGACGTTGTCAGGTATAAACAAATTATAACGTAAATATAAACACAAGGTAACGTAACAGTTGTATTTGTGAATAGGATATGTAGCATGCTATTGAAGCTTATCTACATGGAGCGATAGGAGTTGGGAGTTCGGTGGTAGGTCATTGTTAGTAGGTAGGCCGGTTAGCTGGGTTTACCAACAACTTGGCCCACATGGAGGGGTTAGTAGAAGGAGTAGCTATATGAGCTGGGACATTAATGTGAAAAGCTACAAATTTTCTGGTCCCTCGGGAATCGAACCAGGGATGACTTGGTGACGAGCGACAACACTACCACCTGCGCCACCGCTGGGGCTAGTAACAGTTGTACCTTGTTTAACCGGACTAACTCGGACTAGTTGTGATCCGGATAGGTAAAGGTAGCAATGTACAATAGAGAGAATCCTTGACTAGGTGAAAATTAAATACAACAATATTTCAACAATATTAAAATCAGACGTAGGTACTGAGTCAATTCACAACAAAGAATAGCAACGTAAATGTCCGACGCACACTCACTCTACCGGCTATTACAAGAAAACCCTCTAGTGCAAACGAAACAATTAGTTCTCTATAGCAAACAGTACATTGCATTAAGTAAAAAAGGCAATCGATTCGGATGATCGAAGTTCTTTTGCTTTGCCGACAGATTGCTAATTTCAATCGGTGCTAAAATGTCAACTGGGAGTAATACTCTTCATTTCATTGGGAGTTCGAGGGGCATTTGTCTGTTTCCTTTGACAAGAGCCCTCTTCCGCTAATGAAGATCAATTTCAATCCAGGTGCGACGGATTCCACGAAGCCTTATAGTTCAAGAGACCAACGTAAATCACAAGCACCGCCTGTCAAATGCCTACTTCGACGACTCGGGATGGAAAACTGGAAGAAGGAGAACAATGCATGGAAGAGAAAAAGAGAAATAATTCAGGAAGTACAGCGCGTCCAAGATTATACGCTGTTGGAAGACATGGAATTACTGCACATGAAAATACAGAGTATGCTATCCCTTTTTAATAATGTACTTCTTAATTTACTGACGTTTTTAGAATAATTATTAGAAATAGAACCCCTTTTCATCTTCTTAACACATTCGTAAAAGATACCTTCAATGTTTAAAAATAATTTGAGGAAATATCTAAATTCTAAATGTAGAATAATTACCAATGAACAATAACCTAATAATCCATACATTAATCTAAAATATCAGTTTTCCGCAGACCAAGAAAATCCTTGAAATATGTATCAAATTGTATTTTATAGGAGTTAATTAATTATAGGAGTTATGAATTATAATAACACTGTATTCGTTGTATTGTTCCATTCAAATTGCGTCGATGTTCTTGCAACAAATCATAGGAAGAGACTTAAAAACAATGTTCTGAGAGAAATACGTTGTTTTTTGGAAAATATAATGTAAATTTGTAAAACGAAATACTACCACAAAAATGTTTCTTTTCACGGAACTCGTGCTCTGAAAAAGACGTTGTCTCCAAGGGAACGGTATACTTCTTAGAAACGAAAGTTTTTGGGAAAGTACTTCCATTCAGTCAGTCTTTTAGACCCAACGGTCAAAAGATTTCCGCTGATATTTTACAGTTGAAAAAGGTTAAACAAGCCAAATAGATAAATTGAATTAATCACGATACTCCCCAATACATGTTTTTTTTCGTTCTTATTCATATTGTTGCGGTTTAGAATAATTAGAATAAAGAACACATTTATACATCTCAGTTGTGTGCCGGGCTATTAATTTTTTCCTCTGATGCTCCTGCTCTGATCTATGGCCCATGCTCCTGAAGACTTGAGACACATCGCGTCTGGGTAGGAACGATATACACTTGGGAAAGAATGGGAACATTTAGTGACAGAAATGGGACGATTATATAGCAACAGAAGAACGGTATACAATCTTCGAAAGATATATCACAGACATATTGATTGTGCGCAAAGGAATAAGATAGTAAATATATAGTAGACAGTTCCCCATCTCCCCGCAGATACGAACGGGAACATCGTCTTTTAGTTCGGTGACGGCAATAAGAAACAAAGATAAAAACGAGAAAGAAAGATTGATAAGTAACCCCGGGAATGACATAACAGTCTAGAAACTGGAATTTGGATAAAGAAAATGAAAACTAAAAAAAAAACGAAAAGCTTGGGATGTAACGGAACATCTCCGCAATCAAAACACGAGTCCCGTGTTCGATTCCCGGCCATATTTATTTACACCCTTAGTCATATTAAAACCAATTTGTCGGTTTGTCTGAGCTAACTTGGTATGCTTTCTAAGGGTCTACTGAAATTTTCAATTCGCCTCTGCCTTAGGACTCTTGATGGGATGGTCGCTTGCTTTGCTTCCGGAGAGTAAATTAGTTTATTGTCCTCCACATGGTCATATGCAGTTTGTAACTGCTTTTTTGGCAGTAAATTATTTTATTATTATTTTACATTGGAGTTAAGTTAGCACGTTACAATTAAGTGTCAAGTAAGTTACAATGTACAAAGCAAATTTTTTTCATCTTGTATATAATTTAGAAAGGGCGTAAGCGAAAGGTCAGCGTGTGTTAAACCTCCGCATACTGCAGGAGCAAGACGAAGGTAACTGGACCCTGGAACTGCAAGTGATGTGGCTGCTTCCAAAGTGGGCTCGTGGACGCACAACCATTCCAGGGCCGTATTTCAGAAGTAATTTTCGCCAAGAGCTCGTGCGCCAGCGGGTGATAAACGCTTGCTTTTACGGCGCGGGTCGTGTTCCTGAATGGCTCGCATCCATTGGAGAACGAACGCCTAAACGCCACTTGCAGACCCGCAGCCTCGAATGGAACTCGTCTCTCATTCAAAGGGTCACTTGATCGACTCTCGGACGGCCGAGATGGTCTACTACGTACAAGAGAAATTTGAATTTTCCAAAAACGTAAACGAACAAACTTCGGCATCCAAAAATAAAAATAAAGAAACGCATAATACTAAAGTGAACACTGAAGAATGCTTATAATGGACTTTGGTAACAAAATAATAGCTAAATAATTTCCAAAAGATTATTAACAAAGCACCAAATAAGAATTGTGTAGATTCTCGGCATATATATCGACAACAGTCATTATTCTTTTCTCTGGTATCCACGTACTAATGAGCATGCATTAAGATTTATTGTTGGCCAGCCTCTTTCTCCAACGCCCACGAACTGTGAACTAAGAAACCCATGATATTGGCACTGACGTTAACATGCTCTTCAGTCCATTGCTTTTATGGTTTGTTCTCCCGCAGTAAGGAGATCATGAAGCGCCTTGGAATAAAATTGGATTTGATTGTAAGTTTTCACGCTACCAGAAGAGCATAGAATTTGCAGTATCACAAATCTGTTCAGTTATCTGTATTAAGTTTTCTAATTCAATTCAATCGTTCATTTTCATTATCTTGATTTTTATATGCGAAAACTATTCTGCTGTGGGTAATAATGAAGTGTAGGAAATCTCATCAAAGCAAGACAATGTTGGTCAGTTGTCATAATAAATGGCATTATTCAAGTCATCAACTTTGTAATAACATTATATACAATATCAATCCCATCAAAAATGACAACTTACAAATACCGTTTAATTTGTCTTATTTAATTTGCCACGGATAAGTTAGGCAACTTACATTTTATTATACATCTGAGCAATGCAGTTTGCATATACTGAAGTCTATGCAGGTGTTTGTATCAGGATCATATACTGAGAGAAGTGAGACAAAGAATATTGATCAATTAATGACATTAAAAAAATGTTCGATGGAAATGACATCTTTATACCGATATATAAGTATCTATTTTATTTTTATTCATTTAGTGTAGACATAAAACATTTAAAAATATTTCTGTGCGCTACCGAAATACAGACATAGATGCTTGTGAATGATTAGGTGTTAAATAGTTGCTCCTCTATATTTAATAAAAGGGTATTTTTGTTCATAAAATGGTCAATACCTTCCTACGAGTATATCCAACACTTTGTAGTAATCCCCGGTGATCCACCACAACAATATTCAAACATACGTTATTTTTCATAACTGAAACCTACTGAGTACCAAAGCCAAAATCTCCCCGAATCCCGTAACGCTGGGTTTGTTATGCACACAACGGCAGTTCGCCCACAATACGTGGAATGTTTAGTTAATTGAGATTGTGTAAACTGCGAGGTTAGTATTCGTTCCAGGTATGACGACCTGTTTCGACAAAAAACTCATGTCCTTCAGTTTCCTAACCAAACTTGACAAGTCCTACGAAGGTAAGTGAATGACCATTGACAACACTACACATCTTACAGTTACGTAAAATACATGTCATAAAATAATTTAAGACCTCTCTCCTCTTCATTATTGCTCCAATACACTTCATTTTCACACAATTATAGGAAAGTACTTCAAAAGCTAAGTAATCCAAATTTTACTCGTGGTTATCAGTACAATTTCTCTCTGTACATATAAAACTGCGACACGTCTTCGGTCTAACTGTGGCAAATGTTCTAAGAGCATATTATTCTGTCAAGTTAAATAGAATATTATGCGAAGATAATAGTTTACTAAACCGAATCCAACCAAGATTACTGCAAGTAATGATCATGTCGATGGTTAGGTAGCACAAAGTACGATTTCTTTCTTGAAATGCATGTCCTACTGTTCTTAGTTATATTTCCCGATGTTATATTTTTTATAATTAAATCACTTAAATTATGTTTTACACTTCGGCCATAACTGAACTAATAATTGATCATAATATTGCACTTATCACGGAAAAATAATTTGATCGTAGTATATTTTATTCATCTGGACAACGATATTCATAGACTACATGTTTGGTGCATTTTCATACCTAGGAGTTTCCACTGATTTATTTATCCTCGGTAATATTTTCTTGGTAAATGTAAGATATAAATGATTGTATAGATAATAACTGCTGCAAGTTTACACAATTACATTAATTAAAATACTTTGATACGTTAAGTTGCAATAACTATCGCGTAATTAAGTATAAGTAACTTCTCTTGTGAAGGTGGAGCGAAGAGCAACTTAAGAAGAGTCAAAACGTTCGTTGCTTTTGAGGAAACCGTCGTACGAAACGCTTCGCGTGCTTTTGTTGACCTCTAGCAAACAGGTGACTGTTGTGAAGTGATGCACCGTGCTCATCAAGGCCACCGACACGGCGTCGCTCCTTTACCATTCGCCCCACTTGTGCATCACGGCAAGACTCTTCACTTTGTTCTTCGCGAATCACGAGACAAACTCAATGTATTGTTGGAGACAGTTCAACTTCTCTTAGCCCAAGGGTCGTTTTCTATTCACTTTCGATCGATCGGACCGGCACGGGATGGGGTGTGACAAAATGTTGTCCGACGAATAAATGTAATGGGTTATGTTTATTTAGTTATGTGTAACTCAATACTTTGATTCTCATCAATAAATTTGTGTTATTTCAGGCTAGAAAAATAAATAGTATTTTTTTTGTAAAGTACTTTTAATATTAAAGTATTGGGCCAAACTTAAAAATATGGTCCCACAAGGGTTCGAAAAAATAATTTATCATAGTACTACAAATATTATTGCGGTTCCGAAAATATAAGCCTTATTCTTCGCTTTTCATATTTACGATAGTTATAAAGAAATATTGTTCCGCACTATTTTCTTCTCTCCGCCACCGTTTATCTTAGTATGTTAGGGTATGATAATTATAATATTGTTCGGTAACAATTATAAAGAATTGTTCGGTCACAGTCGGCGATGTTAGGTTTGTTAGACTCAGCGATTCCGTTTTAAGAAAATCTATTGTAAGTGTGAAGATGGAGGCGATGGTGGAGGTAGCAGCACTCGCGGAAGGATATACGAAGAATGAGGTTAGGATAGGACCACAATGTTAAATTTGCTATCGAAAAAGGGAAATTTCTTTAACATAAAATGATTCAATTTGTAATTTCCGAGAACAAAGTTCCTTCCAGAATCATGGCAAAAAAAGCCGTTTTTCGATATCTCATCTGCATATTTTTCTACGGCGTTGGACCATATAGTTAAGTTGGTCCAAGTATTACAATAATATGTTTTCATATTGTAACGTATGACGGGGTAATTCCGAACACAATTTTCTATTTTCTCTAACCTGACATTAGACTCAAATATTAATTCTGACAGTATAGATTTATAACTCAGGGTTGTACCATCTCCAACGTTTGATGAAAAATTTGATCAGAGCGCGTTTTAAATCGCTGGTCGCCAAGAAAGTTTCACGGGTCGCATACGACAGTGCCGATCAACCTAACAAACAATTTCGTGACGAAAGGCATTTTGCCATAAGATTTCCAACTCACTTTGCGGTAGTTGGCGTCTTCTGTCTATTCAGTTATTCCTTCAAATCGTAGTTTCTATTCTAAATAACTTTCAAGCACTTAGTACCTACTTTCCCGAGACAGTAGACCTCTTGATTTTGTAGTTGGAAGAAAGTTATCTGAACTTAGTTATTGCCAGTTTACTGAATGGATGGATTCCGTTGATCTTAAAATTAACTTCGTTGTTTTGGTCAACTTCGCTAACTTTAAACTTCACAAAATTACAACTTCATCTAATCAGCAGAAATAATTTCTAAAATGATTAGCTGAACATTTATAATTCAATATTGTCCTCACTAAGGTCTCTCTCTTCTCACATATTGTCTGATACATATACAACAAAAGCCCGAAAGTAAAGACATTAAAGATATAATATCCAGCGCAGTACGCTGCATTGGAAACAGACAGGAAGCCATCAACCGAAATATGCCGAGGTATTTTATGGAATGTTGCGATTTAAGAAGGAAATTCTTAAAAATGTGGATTTTAAAAGACGAACTGCTTTAAAAATATATTTTTACATACTGTAAAATACGTCCATTAATGATTCAAAACAAAATATCACTTTATTGCTTACATTGCCAATGCTTAAATGAAAATGTGAAAGCCACCATAAGCTAATTGTAAGACAATTATTTCGAATCTTTTTGCACCCTTCTTCTACCTAAATCCAAACATACAACCGATAAAGCCTTGAATTCTCTCTTAGAAATCGGTAAAGGAAAAATTCCCCAAAAATGTTGAGATCTCTGAATTACTGAATATTTTTAGCTTGGATTGGGTTTCCTGCAGTTAGGCCAGTCACAGAAATACAAAACGATTTTATTTTGCCAATGTTTCGACTATTTATTGTAGTAATCATCAGGGTTGTATAACAAAACATAGCACATATTATCTACCAAAATTGCATCAAAATAAACTAATCAATTACATACCTCAATGAAAAGTAATTTGTTTACCCAGCTACATGTTCCCTTTCGAAAGTAAAATAAAATGAAAAGGGAAAAAAAGTAAGGTATATTATATATATTGTCTTTGGTTGTTTTATTATTATTATCATTATATGTATACTTAGCTGTGTAGTGCATATAATGTGGTGTGTGTTGTTTGGTTGGTATAAAGTAATTAACATTCTCCAGTTGGTAGTGTTACTACGTTCTGGTGGTATAATTAAATCTTGAAATTTAGTCGTGATGATGCCATACGCTAGATGCGCCATTTTGAGTAAAATATGTGTGTGCACCATAGAGATGGTTAAGTAAACATGTGGCTGGGTAAACAAATTTCTTTTCATTGATGTATGTAATTGATTAGTTGATTTTAATGCATTTCTGGTCGAGAATGCTGCAAGAAAACTAATCTCCAGTAATTATTATGGCCGNGTAAACATGTGGCTGGGTAAACAAATTTCTTTTCATTGAGGTATGTAATTGATTAGTTGATTTTAATGCATTTCTGGTCGAGAATGCTGCAAGAAAACTAATCTCCAGTAATTATTATGGCCGATAACCTTTCAAGTATGTAAGAAATAGTTAGGCGTCATTTTCACTCGAGAAAGGCTCGGTTGCCCAGATTTTTGTATGGTTATAAAAGCAATTCCTTCGAGACTGCTGAATCTCTTCATCTCTTTTCCATGAATCCATTAAAATCCCTTCTCCAACCGCGAACGAGTTTTTCCCCGTGCTTGATCGCTCTTTAGCAGCGATCGTAACATTCCATACAAGGATCATTCCTTGACCGACATAGAGTCTCTCCTTTGGACACATGACCTGCCTCGTCCTATCGTTAGCTCCGCAGTAGCGCTAGTATCGGCGATAGTTGCTTCTTATACTCAAAGTCGAGTAACTTTTCCGAAAAGAATGCAATATGGCTGCCTAAAACGAATTGCCAACTTCTACGAATTAAAAATTTTTCGAATAAATATTAATAGTAGTCACAAAAACGACTTTTTACAGTAAGTAAGTACAAGTTAATAACACAACTAATTTTACTAATTTTACTTTTGCTTTATACATTTATCAAACATCTATTTTGGGAACAATGATTTTCCTTCCTGTTAATTGAGCACCGAAACTTACTGTAAGTCTACAGCGTCCGTTAACAATGTTCTCCATCGTCGAATGGTTATCTCATAGGACATATTGACTGCCACTCGTCCACTAACTGCAGAACATCACCACAATCAGTGTATAGAGGACGCTTCCCAATGAAGTGATATTCGCCGGATGGATACAGAGCAAGAACAGGGGTGTTTGAACAGCGCGTCGTTTTTACAGTGGGAAACGCTGGCAATATGCAGCTGATATGTCGCTTCAACACACGGAAGCCGGATATTGTTCCACGCATCGCATTGATTTGTTCTCCACTTCATTAGAATCGGAACTGGAACGAATTCAGATTCGTTCAACAAGATAGAACGAGAGTGTGAGAGACATAAAGAAACAAACGACGATCTTCGAATTAGAAAGAATGGATTTGTTTCACACTGGTGGTGCAATTCCTTCTCAACAATATTCAACATAATTATCATTGATTACAAAAACATTTTAATAATTATTCTATTTACCTCCATTTTAAAATATATTATTGTCAAACTTGACAATCATACGACCTGAGATGGACAGATCAAATTATGTCACACATTCACAATAAATATTATTTGGCGTCCATCTAAGGTCGTATAATGCATCATTTAACAATAATAAATTTGTAATAATTGTAAACGAAAACTACAGTAAGTACTGGCTTTAAATTATTTTAAATAAGATTTAATATATTTATATCAACAAACGATTTAAATTCCAAATATATTTAATTTACTTGAACTTTATTTTTCCGCTCCGATAGTCACAGGGTCTAGCAAGCATTCATTTTTCAAGTCGTAACTGAAAAAAAATTTCTCTAGAAATAACACGTTCGAAAATACACTTTCCATCTCTGCATTATTGGCGAATTTCATAAGAAATACAATTTACATTAAATGTTTCATAAAAGAAATAATTTTAATAAAATGTAGGAACTGGATTACTATGACGAGTTCGGGAGATCAAGTAATTGCAAAAAATATATAAATTATCTGAAATAATGTTTGAAAGCGTAATGTAGATTTGAATCAAATATGTATTGTATATTAAGTATGTTAGTAAAGAACTATTTTTACATGTATACAGTGGTCTTCGATGTTATACCGTCAACCTAAACAAACGTTGGAATCCTGTCCCTTGGTGAAGATATTGACTCACTAAATACTACATTTCTTTCTTTCACCTGACATACTTGAACCTCTGCGAGGTGGTATCTAAAATAAATTTATTCTTCTCCTCATTATATGAAAATATAAAGTACGAGAAAAGTATTGATTTCGTAAAACGAACTTTGGGATGTCTCAAGATTTTCAATTTAATCCCCACGACCCAATTTTTTTGACAATAAATTTATTTATTTATTTATTCATTTATTTATTTGCATAGGCAACTTAAGATTCAATTGTTTAAGAAACAAATTTTGCAATCGCTCTCGAATACTACATATGCCAACTCATATAAAGCATTGCAGTCCGTAACTGTTTTCCTAGACAAATGAGAATTGAAAATATTTATCAGACATCATACGAAGCGCGACTGGAATGTTTTACCGCAAAGGTTCATTTGGTGAAACATTCATAACATCAATGTTTTAAAATGTATTAATTGGGAAAATCTCAATTTTCCAAAAGGAGTGAAATGATGAAGGGGTGTTTTGCAGTGCATTTCTTCCATTGGTGAAAATACACGTAAACCATGTTCCTTGGACAAGAGCACACTATCCTGACTAGTTTCGAACATCTGAAGCATACACTCTTGAGAAAAAGTGGAGGGATAGGGGGTGGGGGTGCTTTTTAATATCAGCTTCCATCTCTTTAATCTCACATTACTGAGCCTGTATACATGAGACTACCTCTCCCTGACATCTTGAAGTGTGATTTGCTTCCTTTTCTCAAAATGTGCATCTCTCTTCACTTTAAGGGTGTCCCAGCGCGAAAGGGGTGGCACGGACACTTTCCAATAATGGAGTGTCTTGATGATACATGGGAGGTTTCTCATCCCAAATTTCACTCTGATACATTATAAAACATAGATGTTATGGAGCGATGAATTTACTGCGCCGCCAATTTTGACGCGCAGTGTATATTATTTCAACGTTTACCAACGAGTAAATAAAATTACTAAAAGAGAATTAAGAATCCGAGTCACTCAGAGACTTATAAATGCACCGAATGCTGTTGTACGAATTCTCTACCAAAATAACTCTTTCCAAAGCGGACCCTCGTCATCCGCACTTGGCACACAAGGCAGAAAAGGAAACGGAGACACCGAAACGAACTTGGAACGAAGAGAAAGGACATGGATATTTGTTCTGGGTACATATTCCCCACGATATGTTAGCAACTTTCATGTTACATTTTCCCATAATATTGTCGTAAAATAAATCTAGAGTTGATGGTAAATTTTCATTGAATTCCAACTTCCAACTTTATAGTTTTTTATTTTCTTTTTTTACTCTTGAGATAATACGAATAGAATCCATTGCTAAGAATGGAAAATCATTTTAAAAAATATTTCGTTTATTAGCGCATTTTTAGTTCACCGTCGAGATAAGTATAAACATCGACTTCAAACGTAACGAAGTCTTTACTCGATACAGGAATGCAGAGCAAGCTCGCTTTCCGGAAACCCTCAACGCGACGGCAACGGATATAACATTGAACGGGGAATGCGTTCTGCAATAGCAAATTCTCAGCAGGAAACAGTTCGAATCGCGAAGGCACTCGCTCGCGGAGGCTGCATCTCAAAATAACGCTTTCTGCGTAAACAAACGAAACGCCTGCGGAGCGGACGAATGCTGACCCAGCATGCTATGCGATCGTCTCTTCATCTAAGCGTTCAGAAACGAACCCGAAAGCGTAGTGTTTAACGATGCAGGATAGATCAAAAGAAGTTTTTCGAGTCTTTCAATTATAAATTATTATTTTAAGTTACTGATGTACCTTAATTCCTTTGCATCTTTTCCTTTCGTCTCTTACAGTTCACATGATGTTGCAAAATACGCCATGACGCCAGTGAAGTCATGGGAATCATCAGCTCCTTAAAAAACAAATTTTCACGAGGCATAGATGATATACCTGAGTTTATTGTTAAATCTTCGTCCCACGCTATATTAAATCCACTCGTAAATATTTTTAATAGTTCTTTATCGGAAGGGGTGTTTCCCAA